>JAVKPL010013650.1:0-78617 GCA_032173675.1 Gastrolobium villosum | reverse complement strand
TTGGTTCATCATTAATTTTATAAAAAAGAGTTCCATCAGGATATGTGTATCGGTGACCATTAGAGGAGACATTAATAATTCTTCATTTTTTCTTGCTTTTACATGTTGCTTTCTTCATAGTATCTAACAAAAGATTTGTTAAAAAAAAATGACCTGCGTAAGTATGATAAATAGAAACATAAGAGTTATTTGATATTTTGTATAAACTGCAATCCAATTATGTAAGTTGATAGCCTGAGACAGATCAAAAAAGTAGAAGGACAAAGCATAGATTTAATGTATAGTGATTTGTAATCCCTTCCCCTTCCCACAGAGAGAGAACAGACTTCTCATGTATAAGCTACATAAGAAACAAGTACCTTTATTCCTAAGTTCTTAATTACCTGCAGCAGAAAGAAAATAGATCACATTCCTACGTTCCCTAGAATTTTCTTTTCTTTTCTTTTCAGTGTCAAAGATTTTATTTTTAATTTCCCTTTTACACCGGAAAAGTTATAACTTATGTTGAATATCAAGAACAAAGATTTATAAGTAATTCGTGTATTTCAACTACACAGCGGAGAGTCTATTATATAACTTAAAAGAAAGAAAATACAAAGAGATATACATGATGTGAGACTTCTATACTACTATTCTAAACTATCATTTACAACACTCACCCTCACGCTGGAGCATATAGATCATATACACCAAGCTTGTTACATAAGTGATCTATCCCAGGCCCTCTCAAAGACTTAGTGAAAACATCAGCTAATTGATCAGTTGAGTTAACAAAACTAGTGACTATATCTCCAGAGAGGACTTTTTCCCTAACAAAATAACAGTCTATCTCAATGTGCTTGTCCTTTCATGAAACACTGGATTGGAAGCAATATGTAAAGCAACTTGATTATCGCAAATGAGAGATGTTGTGCCAATGTCTCCAAATTTGAGTTCCTTCAATAGTTTTTTTAACCAGATAAGTTCACAGGTGGTTGTGGCCATGGAGCGATATTCTGCTTCAGCACTTGATCTGGCAACTACACTTTGTTTCTTGCTTTTCCAAGAAACCAAGTTACCTCCAAGGAATACACAATACCCAGATGTGGATCTTCTATCACTGGGGCAATGATATGCCTCTAGCATATATATGATTTTAAGCCAAAATGAGAAAGAAATCTTGATTAATCTTGGATAAAAGGACTAGAATTACTATTAATTTGATAAATCTCAATCATAAATCGTGCAAATGATTTCCTTCTGATTTTGTAGGAAATAGGACAAAAAGAGGCACATTTGGAAGTACCGGGCTGAAGACAACCACGCTCACAACGTGGGTGTGGCGTTGACAGTGCTAGAAGGACTTTTCATCTAGAGGCACTCACGCTCACAGCGTGAACTTCGCGCTAGTAGCGCCAGACATTCGTGCCACCCACGCTCACAGCGTGGGATCCACGCTAGTAGCACCAGTATCCAGAGACATCCACGCTCACAGCGTGGAAGTCACGCTAAGAGCGACAGTTTGCGGGAAATAACATCACCGTGCTTTTTAAAGGCAATTTTGGAAGAAGAAAATGGGGACTATAAAAAGGATGCTTCATGACAGAATTATGTTTTCTATCATCAGAGAACCGTCGTGCTTCAGAGAGAGAGCTCCTGAGGGATCTTCTTGTTCATCTTTGTTCTTCCATTCTTCTCTTTCTAGTTTATGTTGAATATTCATAACTCAGCCATGACCATGGTTGGCTAGTTTTCTTTATTATAGTTAGGGTCACAAACCCTATGTGAACCCTTTTACGATGGATTGATTTATTTTCGCCCGCTTATTTTAATATATTTTATCTTTACTCTGTGCGTATTGTTTATTATTTCTGTTAGACTTGATCAACCTAATAGAAGATAATAATTTGGGAATTAGGGCTCGCAATAGGAATATTGTGGTTTTGATTTTGAAAGGGGGTAAGGTAACAATTTATGCATGCTCTAGGGATAGACTTGTGTGAATTGCAATCGTTTAATTTGTCGGGATTAATACTTAATTTCATGCGGGATTGCTAAGGAATTAGGATTCCAATTGGATTAAAGGGTTAAATTGCCAAGGATTGGGATTTAGCTAATTATTTTTAGATGATAAATTGTCTGAGTTATTAAAATGAACGAGCATTGTCAATCAATCTAGAGTTTAAAGTGGGGATCATATGGTGAGTGTACCTTAGCTGCAATGCCTTTTATTATTCTCTCAAAAATCCAGTTTTATTTTACCATTGCTTATTGAATTGAAAAATCATAATTTTAAATATTTGTCTTTAATTTCACCACAAGGGGAGTGGTTATTGTGGTACTTGGTTTACAATCCCTGTGGAGACGATACTCTACTTACTCATTATATTACTTATGCGATCGATACACTTGCCGGTGAGCATCAGGGAACCTGCCCAATCAGCATCTGAGTATCCCTCAACTCTGGTATGACCTTTGTTTTTATAGAGGAGACCTTTACCTGGAGCATTCTTGATGTACTTGAGGATGCGGATCACTGCATTCTAATGATCTTCACAAGGAGAATTCAAGAACTGAATTACTACACTGACTGCAAATTAGATGTCCGGTCGAGTAACTGTAAGATAGTTCAGCTTCCCAACTAATCTTCTATACCTTTCTGGATCTGAAAATAGCCCCCCTGATTTGGCATAAACTTGACATTTGGATCTATGGGGGTATCGACGGGCTTAGCATTCAACAAAGTTGTCTCATCTAGAATGTGCATAGCATATTTCCTCTGGGATATCACAATACCATCCTTTGATTGAGCCACTTCAATTCCCAAGAAATATCGTAGTCTTCCGAGATCCTTTGTCTGAAAATGATGTCTGAGAAGTTGTTTTAACTGAGTAATTCCTTGATTGTCATCACCTGTAATGACAATGTCATCAACATATACCAACAAATAAATGGATCCAGAGTCTGAGTGGCGATAAAAGACTGAGTGATCAGCCACACTCCGAGTCATACCAAACTACTGGACAATGGTGCTAAACCTCTCAAACCAAGCTCCTGGAGACTATTTGAGACCATACAAAGATTTACGGAGTCGACAAACTAGACTGGACTCCCCCTGAGCAATAAATCCAGGAGGTTGCTCCATATAAACTTCTTTAGCAAGATCACCATTAAGGAAAGCTTGACATCCAATTGATAAAGGGGCCAGTGACGGATAGCAGCCATAGTAATAAAGAGGCGAACAAACGCCATTTTTGCAACAGGGGAAAATATATCCCCATAATCTTCACCAAACACCTGAGTGTATCCCTTAGCCACCAAACATGCTTTGAGACGATCCACGTGTCCATCAGGACCAACCTTGACAGTAAATATCCATCTACATCCAACAACAGATTTTCCAAAGGGGAGAGGAACCAGATCCCAAGTACCACTGCCATGAAGTGCACACATCTCGTCAATCATAGCCTGTCGCCATCCAGGATAGGACAATGCCTCACCTGTAGTTTTAGGAACAGATACAGAAGATAAAGAAGAAAGACAAGCAAAATGTGATGGAGAAAGGCGATGATAACTTATATTTATTGAATACATGGGTGGAGGACTAATATTACGAGTACCTTTTCGGAGAGCAATGGGTAGGTCAATGTCGGAGGGTGGGACCGAAGCCGCAGGAGTTGATGACGGCAGATCTGAGTCCATAGGAACCTCATCAATATCTTGGGGTATGGGTGGATGTGACCGACGGTGATAAACCTGGAGAGGAGGATCTGGTGCTGGGACATATGGAGAAGTGACAGTAGGCGGTGGTGGTGTGGAATCTGGTGTCGGAACATATTGAATTGGAACAGAGGGTAAAGGTAACTGAGTATCAACAGAGTTATCAGGAACGAAGGTGGAGCCAAAAAATGGCACAGACTCAAAGAAAGTAACTTTTGTCAAGACAAAAGAGCGACGAAGATTGGGAGAGTAACACCGATAACCTTTTTGTGTCCGAGTGTATCCGAGGAACACACATTTGTGGAATTTGGCAGACAACTTGTCACGATTGGGACTGAGTTCATGGACAAAACAAGTAGAACCAAAAATATGAAGAGGTAAGGAATGTAAAGGCTGATGGGGAAACAAGATAGAGAATGGTACCTGGTTACCAAGGACAGAGGAAGGCATGCGATTAATGAGATAGTATGCGGTGAGAACAGCGTCACCCAAAAATTGGTAGGAACATTCCCACGTATTAAGAGTGTCCGAGCTATTTTAATAAGATGACGATTTTTCTTTCAGCAACCCCATTATGTGGGGGGGGGGGGTGAGAACATGATGTGTGGCGAAGGATGCCGTGAGAGGCCATGAATGATTGAAATGGTTGAGACAGATACTGTAAGAAACCGCACCGCTAATTAAGATAATTAATGAATTTTATTGCGATAATTAAGAAATAAATCCATAATTGACCTTAATAATTATTATGAGACTTTAATAATTATAATTAGTGGGTAAGAATGCCGAAAGTCACTTTTCGGAAGAAAAACGCAGATACCGGTTCTGCAAGTCGGTATAAATGCGTGCCAAAAAATATCCCAAAAAATTATAATAAGTGCATGATAATTACTAGAATAATATGTAGGACTTGTAAAACGAGTTTCAAGTCAAAAAAATGAGATCTGATGCCAGAACTGATACTAGCTATGGAAAAGCGTGTACCGGAAAGGTGCTCAGAAAAATAAAATAAAAATATGATAACTCTTGTAAAATTGAGTAGGTTAAGATTCCAAAGTTTGGGATTAAAATGATAAGCGTAGCAATTAAAGCTAATACTGCGTGTTTTAGTGTTTTGGCTTTATATAGGCCCTTTAAGGCACAAAACCCTAGATAACTAACCTACCCTACGTGAGAGGAGTGTGGTGGCTGAGCAGCTTGTGCTCTCCTTCTTGTTTCTTCATTATTTTGAGGGTTGTGACTTTCATCCTCCTTTTTCTTCCCTTTTTTCTCTTCTAAACACTTGTGGTGAGTGAGAGTAAGCATTGGGAGGGTGTTGGTGGCCTTATTTCTGAGTGTTGGGGTTGTGTTATGGTTGCATAAGGGGCTGTGTTGTGGTTGCATAAGGGGCTGAGTTGGTGGTTTGTAGTGTTGGAGCTTTCTTCTTGGCTTGTGAGCTTCAGAGTGTCAACCTTTGTGTAGAAAGGACCCACCTTGTTGTGCATTTTCGTGCACCCTTGCTAGACTGAACCTTTGGAGTTGGTGGTGAGCTCCAAGAGCAGCCTTTACCTCTGTTTTGAACCCTTGGTGAATTGTTCAACCTTTGATCATGAGTTTTTGTTGCTTAAAGGTGAAGTCTTTGCATGTAAATGGGTTAAGTAAGTAACCAACTGGAATGTTAACCTAAGTGGGTCTAAAAATGCATGCTTTAAAGTGTTGAAGTGTTAAAAATGGAACCTTGGAAGGATATCTTCACGAAATGCAGAAACTGTATTCTGTCATGAAATATCCGGATATATGTCGAGCAGATATCCGGATATTGATATCCGGATATTGCATATCCGGATATGCCACGAGGAATATCCGGATATTCTGGGATTTCGAAGAACAGTAGCTTTACTGTGCAAACAGTAGGCTATTGGGGGTTTGTGGGCACTAGATTAAGGAAGTTGGACTTCTGTAATTAATGAACTAAGTCAGAATCAAGTGATTAAGGGCTTATGGCTTTGTATGGAGCCTTAAGACGTAAAACGTAAAGGAAAGGCATTGTCTTTAAGTTGTATGCTTAAGATGCATAATTATTGATATAGTGTTGGTCCATGACAGATTGTGATTCTGCTGTGTTTGGACTTTGAGCTGTGGACTCTTGGCTTTGAGTGTTAGCATGCAAGGTAAGCTTTCGTGTCCTCGGTTTAGCCATGTTGTGGTTCCACATGTCCCATGGGGGTATGGTATATGCATGCTATGTTACATGCTTTTGAACATATGCAATGCAGGAATGTCCTCATTAAGTCCCCTCCGGAACTTAGCAGCTAAGAAAATGGGAGTCGGCCTCGCCATCCTGAAATGAAAAAACTTGACCAGCTTATTAAACTTGGCCAGGTACTCGTCCACAGACAACGAGCCCTGAACCAATCTGTCGAACTCTCCCTGCTTCCTCTCCTGAGCGTCATAAGGAAAGTACTGACCCAGAAAGCAGTCCTCAAAAAACGACCATGTCATCACATGCCCCTGCATCTCGAACACATGAGAGGTGTTCGTACACCACTCGTGGGCATCGCCCTCCAGCATGTATGTGGCGAACATCAGCTTCTGCGGATCGGTGCACTGCATCACCCTGAATATCTTGTCCAGGGCCTGAAGCCATCTAGCAGCAGCAATGGGGTCGTAGGACCCATCAAACGTAGGTGGCTTATGCTTGCGGAAAGCATTCAGCCGGCGGTCGATCTCGTTTTGATCCTCAACAAATACGGGAATGGCTTGTAGAGCCCCCGTCAAATGACTACCCTCACCCATCTGACTCTGGGTGTCCTCCTGTACTAGGTGGAGGTGGAGGCGGTGGTGGTGGTGGAGGTGGTGGAGGACACTGGCCAGCAGCAGGACCAGCCAAATCTCCTCCAACAGGAACCTCATCATAGTCATGTTGGCCATCCGGTTCTCCTCCAGAACCTCAGCAGTGGCTCTCCTGTTCGCCTCTCAGATGGCGTCCAGCATAGCCTGATTTGCTAACCTCGTGGCCTCCTGTTCGGCTAGTCGGGCCGCCTGCATCTCAGCTAATGCAGCCAGGATAGGATCCGGTTGATCCTCGCTCGTACTCGGGTTCCTCCTTGGTGGCACCATGACTCTGCACAAGTTACACAAAGAATGAGTTGATCAGGCCCACGCCGTGTGGTCACATATGCATTATCATAATACACACCAATCAGAGAGAACACAAAGTAGACACGCAACAAAACATCGTAAGTTATTGCAATACATACAGGCTTTTCCCTAGAAAGTGCTCTGATACCATAAAATGTAACAGCCCGTGTTAACCCGGATTGTTAACATACTATCGTATTAAGCCACGCTTAATTAAAATGCGGAATAACTTTTTCTTTAATTCAATTATGACGTCATTAACCTTAGCCAACTTGATTACTTAATCAATTTCATAAAATACTGCCTGTATGTAAATTGAAAGACAACTAACTGAATACCTCATATATAAATATAGTGTGAGTATCTAAACTCACAGGACTACAACACATAGCCTGGACCATAAATCCTGATACTTTAATTACAACTTTAACTAAGAAGACAATAACAAGTCCATGTGGCATGGACAAACCCCATGCTCACCAAATAAGGCAACAATGCCCAATAACAGTCTCAACATAATATCATAATCAAGCGGGAAAACATAACAGCAGTCAACATCCAGCATGTCAGCATGTTATAATAATATCAACTCAGCTCTGGCCTCCTGCCACCTGAGCCCTCAACATTACCTGATCCTGAAATAAGCGTCCCCAAACGTGGGGTGAGAAACACCGCTTGTGTGCAACAGATATTCATGCAGTGCAGTGCAGATATTCATGCCATGTGTGTTTATACAATCTACTAGCCAGAGAAATGCAGGAATACGTCTATACCCACATACGTACAAGGAACACCGCTTGTACCTCACCCACAGCCTCACCATCTCTTATGTACTACATACTCAGGCTTACCGTATAGGTGGACATCACATGCATATCATAAAAGCACATTGCATATAATAGCTCAACAACATTTCCAAAACATCAAAGCATGTAACACAGCATGCATAAACCACATCCCCATGGGACATGGTGGAACCACAACATGGCTAAACCGAGGACACGAAAGCTTACCTTGCAAGCAATCAATCTAAGCTAAGAGTCCAACCACTCTCAAGTCCAAACACAGCAGTATCACAATCTGTTATGGACCAATAATATATCATTAATTATGCATCACAAGCATACAACTTAAAGACTACGTCTTTCCTTTACGTTTTACGTCTTAAGGCTTCCAACAAAGCCATAAGCCCTTAATCATGTGATTCTGAATTAGTTCATTAATTACAGAAGTCCCACTTCCTTAATCTAGGGTCTACAAACCCCCAATAGCCTACTGTTCACACAGCACAGCTACTGTTCTTCGAAATCCCAGAATATCCGGATATTACAAGGGACATATCCGGATATGCAATATCCGGATATCACATTGACCATATCCGGATATCCAGATCCCACATCCGGATATCAATATCCGGATATAGATATCCAGATATCTGTTCGACAAATATCCGGATATCTCACGATAGAATGCAGTTTCTGCATTTCGTGAATATCCAGTCCAAATGGTCCAACTTTAACCGATTATAGACACTTAAACATGCATTTCTAGGTGTGTTTAACCTTCCCCACCCTTAAGTTATCAGCTTAGTTAAAAACATGCGTCAAGGTTCCATTTTTAAGCATATAAACTCAAGTTCAAAGGTGGTGATCATACCACAAGCCAAAAGCAGAGTAGATGATGCTCTTGGAGCTCACACAACAGCTCCAAAGACTGCCTTCCCACAGTGTACGAAAATGCACACCAAGATGAGTCCTTTCTTCACAAAGGTGGCTTCTTGGAGCTCCTACAACCAAGGAGAAGCTCACAACTCCCACTCAACACCACACAGCCCTCAAAACAGATTCCACACAGCAGCTACCACTCAGAAAAGAGCACTCACCCTCTTCAAAAAGCTCACACACCCTCAACCAAGTGTCTAGATGGTGAATTAAGAAGGAAAGATGAAGACTTTGCACTAAACAAACAAAGGAGGCTGAAGAAAGGTGGTGGCAGCAGTTGGCCTCCAAGTCACTCACGTAGGTGGCTGCACAATGCCCTAGAAATTTGTGCAACTAATGTATAAATAGGCATTTAAGCCTTAATGCGCAGTATTAGCCTTAATAGCAACGCAAAAGATCTTGATCCCAAACTTTGGAATCTAGACCTACTCATTTTTCTAAGATTTGTCATATTTTTATTTTATTTTTCGGAGCACCTTTCCGGTACGAGCTTTTCCATAGGCAGTATCAGTTCTGGCATCAGATTTCATCATTTTGACTTGAACTCGTTTTATAAGTCCTACATAATATTCTAGTGATTATCATGCACTTCGTATAATTTTCCGGAATACTTTTCCGGTACGCATTTATACCGGGTAGCAGAACCGGTATCTGCACTTTTCTTCCGAAAAGGGACTTTCAGCATTCTTACCCACTAATTATAATTATTAAAGCCTCATAATAATTATTAGGATCAATTATGGTATTATTTCCTAATTATCATAATTAATTCATTATTTACCTTAATTAACGGTGCGGGTTCTTACAGGCACCCCACCTTTTTAAGGATTTTGTCCTCAAAATCAGAAACATACCTGTCTCGAAAGTCGGGATACTGTTGGAGAAGCTCATCCTCTTGCTCCCACGTGCACTCCTCGGGACTACGCCCAGTCCATTGCACCTTGACCATCGGAATAGTCTTGCTTCTAAGCTGTTTCTCGCCTCGATCGAGAATCTTGAGTAGTCCGACGGGAGTCTTTAGGTTCTCCCGAACCTCCACATCATCCGGTTGCACCACGTGTGAAGGATCTGCTATGTACCTCCAAAGCTGAGACACGTGAAACACGTCGTGGATGTTGGCTAGGTTCGGAGGTAAGGCAAGTCGATAGGCAACAGGTCCTACTCTACCAAGGATCTGGTCGGGCCCAATGAACCGCGGGCTCAACTTCCTCACTCCGAGTGCCCGTCCAACACCGGTGACAGGTGAAAGTCTCACAAACACGTGCTCACCCTCACTGAACTCCAGTGGACGATGCTTGACATCATAGTAGCTTTTCTGGCGATTCTGCGCCTGCTTCAACTTTTCCCTGATCATCTAGATCTGCTGGGTAGTATCTTGGACAAAGTCCAAGCCAAATAGCTCTTTATCTCCAACCTCAGAACAACAAGTAGGAGTCCGACACCTCCTACCATACAACGCCTCGTAGGGTGCCATGCCCAGACTAGCATGAAAATAGTTGTTGTACGAGAATTCTACCAATGGAAGGTACCTATCCCATGTTGAACCCTGCTCCAACGTGCAAGCCCTCAGCATGTCCTCCAATGTCTGGATGGTCCGCTCAGTCTGTCCGTCAGTCTGAGGGTGATAGGCGGTACTCAATCTCAGCTGTGTACCAAAAGCCTCCTGCAGCGCCTCCCAGAACCGAGATGTGAACTTCGGGTCCTTATCACTGATGATACTCTCGGGCACCCCGTGAAGCCTCACAATCTCGCGGACATATAGCTTGGCCAACTGCTCTGTAGTGAAGCTCACCTTCACGGGAAGAAAATGGGCAGACTTGGTCAATCTGTCCACAATGACCCAGATAGAGTCACAACTAGCCTGAGTCTTAGGCAATCTCACCACGAAGTCCATGGAAATGCTCTCCCACTTCCACTGGGGAATCTCAAGAGGTTGAAGTTTACCAGACGGTTTCTGGTGCTCAATCTTCACTTTTTGACAAATAAGGCACTTTGACACGTAGACCGCTATGTCCTTCTTCATGCCCGGCCACCAAAAATTTCTCTTTAAGTCCTGGTAAATTTTTGTAGCACCAGGGTGGATAGTAAACTGGCCCTTATGAGCCTCTGCCATCTCCTCAGTCAATGGCCCTCGAGGGATTACCACCCTCTTCTGAAACAGCAGCAAACCATCCTCATTCCAAGACACCTCGTCCTGGTTCTTCACATAATCTAGGCACTCTCTTTGCACTTGCGCCTCTTTAATCTTTTCCATCAGCTCATTAATCACTTTTGTTGTTTCCAACTCAAGCAGTGTGCCCCCAAACAAGGAGTTTACTCTCAAGTCTCTGAACTTTTCTATCACCTCATAGTCGCTCATCATCAATCTGGATAAGCTCACGGATTTCCGACTTAAAGCATCGGCTACCACATTGGCCTTGCCAGGATGATACCTCAACTCAAAGTCGTAGTCCTTCAAGAACTCCATCCATCTCCGCTGTCTCATGTTCAACTCCTTCTGGTCAAACAGATATTTCAGACTCTTGTGGTCACTGAATACAGCAAACTTCATGCCAAACAGGTAATGCCTCCATATCTTGAAAGCAAAAACAATAGCTGCCAACTCCAAGTCGTGAGTCGGGTAATTCTCCTCATGAGGTTTCAACTGTCTTGAAGCATAAGCAACAGCTTTTCCTTTCTGCATTAACACACAACCCAGCCCCTTACCAGAGGCATCGCAATATAACTCAAACTGCTCCGCAGGAAAAGGAAGGACTAACACAGGAGCAGTAGTCAGTCTCTCCTTCAACTCCTGGAAGCACTCCTCACACTCATGTGTCCACACGAATGGAGTCTCCTTTCGGGTAAGGCGAGTCATTGGTAGCACCATCTTGGAGAATCCCTCTATGAACCTCCTGTAGTATCCTGCCAAACCTAAGAAGCTTCTCACTTCTGTAACCGTCTTGGGCCTTTCCCAATCCATCACGGCCTCAATCTTGTTAGGATCAACTGCAACTCCATCAGCGGAAATCACATGACCCAGAAATTTCACCGCCTTGAGCCAAAACTCACATTTTGACGGCTTAGCATATAGCTTTTTCTCTTTCAACACTTGCAAAACAATCTTCAAGTGCTCAGCATGCTCCTCCTCTGTCTTGGAGTAAATCAAGATGTCGTCAATGAAGACGATCACAAACCTATCCAGGTACGGCTGGAAGATCCTGTTCATGTAGTCCATGAACACTGCGGGTGCATTAGTGAGTCCAAACGGGATCACCAACTACTCATAATGCCCATACCTCGAGCGAAACGCTGTCTTTGGGACATCCTCTGGCTTAACCCGTATCTGATGGTAACCGGACCGGAGACCAATCTTGGAATACACGCAAGCACCCCTGAGCTGATCCAGCAAATCATCAATGCGTGGAAGGGGATACTTGTTCTTGATTGTCACCTTGTTCAACTGTCTGTAGTCGGTGCACAATCGCATAGTCCCATCTTTCTTTTTCACAAAAATAACTGGTGCTCCCAAAGGAGACACACTTGGCCGAATGAAATCTTTCGCTGAAAACTCCTCAATATGCTTCTTCAGCTCTGCCAACTCCGGTGGCGACATCCGGTATGGAGCCAACGAAATAGGCCCCACACCAGGCAATAAATCAATGGAGAACTCTATCTCCCTCTGCGGTGGAAACTCGGGAAACACCTCGAGGAATTCCCTCACCACAGGAATGCCAGTGAGATCCTCCTGTGTCCCACTCACCAAACCTCCCAACATAACATAGCCAAATGCCCCTGCTCTCAAGGCCCTCCTCGCCTGCATGACTGAAATGAACGGTGAGGAACTAGCTGTGGACCCACCCGGAGACATCACCACTCTCTTGGCACAACAATCAATCAATGCACAGTTTCTGGACAGCCAATCCATGCCCAGAATAATCTCCAAGTTGGCCATCGGCAATCCTATCAGATCTACCGAGAAGTCACGGCCATCCCACTGAAACGCTACATCGCGATGGACAGTGGAGGTCAAACATTTTTCTCCGGTGGCGGTAGTCACCCACATCGGTGGAGAAAACACATCACTAGGCAACTCAAGCCCCATAGCAATAAGGGTAGCAACAAATGAATGCGTTGCCCCGGAATCAAACAATACATTAACAGCTGAACCACCAATGGTAAGAGTACCTCTAACTAGGTTCGGAGCTCTGTCCGACTGCTGACGATCAAGGGTGTACACATGCCCAGTAGTAGGTGGCACGGCTGGTGCCCCAGTAGGAACCATCTGTAACGGCACTGCCTGCACTGCAGCAACTCTCGCTGTCGAGCAATCTCTGGAGTAGTGGCCCTCCTTGCCACACTAGAAGCATATCAGCTGGCCTATAGCACACGGCCCAAAATGTGACTTCCCGCATCCCGAGCATCTGGGAGCAGGAGGTCTAGCTGTGTTCCCCTGAGTAGAAGTCTTCTTAAACTGGTTTGGCGCTTGCTTAGCCGCCAAATGTTTACCCTTACCTTTGTTCCCAAACTTCCAGTCTCTCCAGGAAGCGGAACCACCAGTACCCTGTGGCACCTCAATCTTGGCCTTCTTGGTCTGACTCGCACTGCAGTAGTCCTCAATATTTCAGCACTGCTGTACCAAAGCCCCGAAGTCTCTCGAAGCAGAACCAGGAAGATGTCCAGTAATGTCCTCATTAAGTCCCCTCCGGAACTTAGCAGCTAAGAAAATGGGAGTCGGCATCGCCATCCTGAAATGAACAAACTTGACCAGCTCATTAAACTTGGCCAGGTACTTGTCCACAGACAACGAGCCCTGAACCAATCTGTCGAACTCTCCCAGCTTCCTCTCCTGAGCGTCATAAGGAAAGTACTGACCCAGAAAGCAGTCCTCAAAGAACGGCCATGTCATCACATGCCCCTGCATCTCGAATACCTGAGAGGTGTTCGTACACCACTCGTGGGCATCGCCCTCCAGCATGTATGTGGCGAACATCAGCTTCTGCGGATCGGTGCACTGCATCACCCTGAATATCTTGTCCAGGGCCTGAATCCATCTAGCAGCAGCAATGGGGTCGTAGGACCCATCAAACGTAGGTGGCTTATGCTTGCGGAGAGCATTCAGCCGGCGGTCGATCTCGTCTCGATCCTCAACAAATACGAGAATGGCTTGTAGAGCCCCCGTCAAATAACTACCCTCTCCTGTTGACTAGGTGGAGGTGGAGGCGGTGGTGGTGGTGGAGGTGGTGGAGGACACTGGCCAGCAGCAGGACCAGCCAAATCTCCTCCAACAGGAACCTCATCATAGTCATGTTGGCCATCCGGTTCTCCTCCAGAACCTCAGCAGTGGCTCTCCCGTTCGCCTCTCAGATGGCGTCCAACATAGCCTGATTTGCTAACCTCGTGGCCTCTTGGTCGGCTAGTCGGGCCGCCTGCATCTCAGCTAATGCAGCCAGGATAGGATCCGGTTGATCCTCGCTCGTACTCGGGTTCCTCCTTGGTGGCACCATGACTCTGCACAAGTTACACAAAGAATGAGTTGATCAGGCCCACGCCGTGTGGTCACATATGCATCATCATAATACACACCAATCAGAGAGAACACAAAGTAGACACGCAACGAAACATCGTAAGTTATTGCAATACATACAGGCTTTTCCCTAGAAAGTGCTCTGATACCATAAAATGTAACAGCCCGTGTTAACCCGGATTGTTAACATACTATCGTATTCAGCCACGCTTAATTAAAATGTGGAATAACTTTTTCTTTAATTCAGTTATGACGTCATTAACCTTAGCCAACTTGATTACTTAATCAATTTCATAAAATACTGCCTGTATGTAAATTGAAAGACAACTGACTGAATACCTCATATATAAATATAGTGTGAGTATCTAAACTCACAGGACTACAACACATAGCTTGGACCATAAATCCTGATACTTTAATTACAACTTTAACTAAGAAGACACTAACAAGTCCATGTGGCATGGACAAACCCCATGCTCACCAAATAAGGCAACAATGCCCAATAACAGTCTCAACATAATATCATAATCAAGCGGGAAAACATAACAGCAGTTAACATCCAGCATGTCAGCATGTTATAATAATATCAACTCAGCTCTGGCCTCCTGCCATCTGAGCCCTCAACATTACCTGATCCTGAAATAAGCGTCCCCAAACGTGGGGTGAGATCTCTAAACAAGAAATCTCAATAAGACAAGGGGTCCTCAAGGATCTTCCACCCCAAGCTCACTTACATGTGCAATATAAGTTCAAAAAGCAGTATTTCCAATATTAGTTCCAAAGCTATGCAGTGCAACAGATATTCATGCCATGTGTGTTTATACAATCTACTAGCCAGAGAAATGCAGGAATACGTCCATACCCACATAAGTACAAGGAACACCGCTTGCACCTCACCCACAGCCTCACCATCTTGTATGTACTACATACTCAGGCTTACCGTATAGGTGGACATCACATGCATATCATAAAAGCACATTGCATATAATAGCTCAACAACATTTCCAAAACATCAAAGCATGTAACACAGCATGCATAAACCACATCCCCATGGGACATGGTGGAACCACAACATGGCTAAACCGAGGACACGAAAGCTTACCTTGCAAGCAATCAATCCAAGCTAAGAGTCCAACCACTCTCAAGTCCAAACACAGCAGTATCACAATCTGTTATGGACCAATAATATATCATTAATTATGCATCACAAGCATACAACTTAAAGACTACGCCTTTCCTTTACGTTTTACGTCTTAAGGCTTCCAACAAAGCCATAAACCCTTAATCATGTGATTCTGACTTAGTTCATTAATTACAGAAGTTCCACTTCCTTAATCTAGGGTCCAAAAACCCCCAATAGCCTACTGTTCACACAGCACAGCTACTGTTCTTTGAAATCCCAGAATATCCGGATATTACAAGGGACATATCCGGATATGCAATATCCGGATATCACACTGACCATATCCGGATATACCATATACGGATATCCAGATCCCACATCCGGATATCAATATCCGGATATCCGGATATAAATATCCGGATATCTGTTCGACAAATATCCGGATATCTCACGACAGAATGCAGTTTCTACATTTCGTGAATATCCAGTCCAAAGGGTCCAACTTTAACCGATTATAGACACTTAAACATGCATTTCTAGGTGTGTTTAACCTTCCCCACCCTTAAGTTATCAGCTTAGTTAAAAACATGCATCAAGGTTCCATTTTTAAGCATATAAACTCAAGTTCAAAGGTGGTGATCATACCACAAGCCAAAAGCAGAGTAGATGATGCTCTTGGAGCTCACACAACAGCTCCAAAGACTGCCTTCCCACAGTGTACGAAAATGCACACCAAGATGAGTCCTTTCTTCACAAAGGTGGCTTCTTGGAGCTCCTACAACCAAGGAGAAACTCACAACTCCCACTCAACACCACACAGTCCCCAAAATAGATTCCACACAGCAGCTACCACTCAGAAAAGAGCACTCACCCTCTTCAAAAAGCTCACACACCCTCAACCAAGTATCTAGATGGTGAATTAAGAAGGAAAAATGAAGACTTTGCACTAAACAAACAAAGGAGGCTGAAGAAAGGTGGTGGCAGCAGTTGGCCTCCAAGTCACTCACGTAGGTGGCTGCACAATGCCCTAGAAATTTGTGCAACTAATGTATAAATAGGCATTTAAGCCTTAATGCGCAGTATTAGCCTTAATAGCAACGCAAAAGATCTTGATCCCAAACTTTGGAATCTAGACCTACTCATTTTTCTAAGATTTGTCATATTTTTATTTTATTTTTCAGAGCACCTTTCCGGTACGCACTTTTCCATAGGCAGTATCAGTTTTGGCATCAGATTTCATCATTTTGACTTGAACTCGTTTTATAAGTCCTACATAATATTCTAGTGATTATCATGCACTTCGTATAATTTTTCGGGATACTTTTCCGGTACGCATTTATACCGGGTAGCAGAACCGGTATCTGCACTTTTCTTCCGAAAAGGGACTTTCAGCATTCTTACCCACTAATTATAATTATTAAAGCCTCATAATAATTATTAGGATCGATTATGGAATTATTTCCTAATTATCATAATTAATTCATTATTTACCTTAATTAACGGTGCGGGTTCTTACAGGAGCCATAGCCAGATTGGCAGTGCTGCTCATGTCGCTGTGTCAGTGGAGACCTTGGCAGAGCCTGCTGAGGATCGCGATGCTATTGATCGACGGCTGAATGCTTTCAGGAAGCATAAGCCACCTGTGTTTGAGGGGTCTTTAGATCCTATTGCTGCGGTGAGATGGCTGCAATCGATGGACAAGATATTTCAGGTCATGCAGTGTATTGACCCACAGAAGCTGATGTTCACAACTTATATGCTGGAGGGCGATGCCCATGAGTGGTGGACGAACACCTCTCGAGCTTTCAGGATGCAGGGTCGTGTTATGACATGGCCATTCTTTGAGGAGTGCTTCTTGGGCAGACACTTTCCCTACGATGCTCAGGAGAGGAAACAGGGGGAATTTGATCGTTTGGTTCAGGGCTCGATGACTGTGGATGAGTACTTGGCCAAGTTCAATGAGCCGGTGAAGTTTTCACACTTCCGGATGGTTCCTCCTACTCCGACGTTTTTGGCTATTAAGTTCCGGAGGGGACTTAGTGAGGTGATTGCTGAGCACATTGTTGGAGCTGCTTCGAGGGATTTTGGTACACTGGTTCAACAGTGTAAGGATATCGAGGATGTTTGCGTGGCAAGCAAGGCCAAGAGGGCCAAGGTCGACGAGACCAAGGGGACTGTTGTTTCTTCTCCTGCTCCTACATCCTGGAAGGACAGGAAGTTTGCTGGGAAGGGCAAGGGCAAGCAGTTGGCGACTAAGCAGGCGCCTGGTCAGTTCAAGAGAGCCGCTTCACAGCAGGGGAGTACAGTCAGGCCTCCTTCCACTCCGAGGTGTGCGGGGTGCGGGAAGGAGCATGTTGGTCGTTGTGTTTCTGGTCAGCTAATTTGTTTCCAGTGTGGCAAGGATGGCCACTTCTCCAGAGACTGTCCATCATCGACGGTGAGAGCTACAGCTGTTCAGGCAGTTCCTTTGCAGATGGTTCCGATGGCTACTAATTCGGCACCTACACTGCCACCTGCTACAGGGCGAGTGTACACCTTGGATAGGCAGCAGTCAGACCGCACTCCGAACCTTGTTAGAGGTACTGTGTCTATTGGTGATTCTTCTGTTGATGTGTTGTTTGATTCCGGGGCTACGCATTCGTTTGTGGCAACCCCGATTGCTTTGGGGCTTGAGCTGCCCATGTCTGTGCTTTCTCCACCGCTGCGGGTGACTACCGCCACCGGAGAAATTTGTGATTCTAACACTGTTCACCGCAATGTAGTGTTTCAGTGGGATGGCCATGAGTTCTCGGTAGATCTGATAGGGTTGCCGATGGCCAACTTGGAAATTATTCTGGGCATGGATTGGTTGTCTAGAAACTGTGCACTGATTGATTGCTGTGCAAAGTGTGTGGTGATGTCTCCGTGTGATTCCACAGCTAGTTCCTCGCCATATATTTCAGTGATGCGGGCTAGGAGGGCCTTGAGAGCAGGGGCATTAAGATATGTCATGTTGGGAGGTTTGGTGAGTGGGACACAGGAGGATATCACTAGCATTCCTGTGGTGGGGGAGTTCCTTGAGGTGTTTCCTGAGGAGATTCCTGAGTTTTCACCACAGCGGGAGACAGAGTTCTCCATCGACTTGTTGCCTGGTGTGGGGCCGATTTCTTTAGCTCCATATCGGATGTCAACACCGGAGTTGGCCGAGCTGAAGAAGCATATAGAGGATCTTTCAGCGAAAGATTTCATCCGGCCGAGTGTGTCTCCCTGGGGAGCACCAATTATCTTTGTGAAGAAGAAGGACGGGACAATGCGATTGTGCACCGATTACCGGCAGTTGAACAAGGTGACAATCAAGAACAAGTATCCCCTTCCTTGGATTGATGATCTGTTGGATCAGCTCAGGGGCGCTTGTGTGTATTCTAAGATTGATCTCCGGTCCGGATACCATCAGATTCGGGTGAAGCCGGAGGATGTCCCGAAGAGCGTGTTTCGCTCGAGATACGACCACTTTGAGTATTTGGTGATTCCTTTTGGACTCACAAATGTGCCGGCAGTGTTCATGGATTACATGAACAGGATTTTCCAGCCGTTTCTGGATCAGTTTGTGATAGTCTTCATTGACGACATTCTGATTTACTCCAAGACTGAGGAGGAGCATGCGAAGCATCTGAGGATTATTCTGCAAGTTTTGAAGGAGAAAAAGCTTTATGCTAAGCCTTCTAAGTGTGAGTTTTGGCTCAAATCAGTCAAGTTTCTGGGGTATGTGATTTCAGCAGATGGAGTTGTAGTGGATCCCAACAAGATCGAGGCCGTACTGGATTGTGAGAGGCCCAAGACAATTACAGAAGTGAGGAGTTTCCTGGGTTTTGCAGGTTATTACCGGAGGTTCATCAAGGGTTTCTCCACGATGGTTCTCCCTTTGACTCGACTTACTCGGAAGGAGACTCCATTTGTGTTGACTCACGAGTGTAAGGAGTGCTTTCAGGAGTTGAAGGAGAGATTGACTACTTCTCCAGTGTTGAAGGAGAGATTGACTACTTCTCCATTAAGGTAATTAATGATTTAATTATGATAATTAGGAAATAATTCCATAATTGACACTAATAATTATTATGAGGCTTTAATAATTATAATTAGTGGGTAAGAATGCTGAAAGTCACTTTTCGGAAGAAAAGTGCAGATACCGGTTCTGCTAGTCGGTATAAATGCGTACCGAAAAAGTATCCCAGAAAATTATAATAAGTGCATGATAATTACGAGAATAATATGTAGGACTTGTAAAACGAGTTTCAAGTCAAAATAATGAGATTTGATGCCATAACTGATACTGGCTATGGAAAAGCGCGTACCGGAAAGTTGCTCAGAAAAATAAAATAAAAATATGATAAATCTTGTAAAATTGAGTAGGTTAAGAATTCTAAGTTTGGGATTAAAATGCTAAGCGTAGCAATTAAAGCTAATACTGCGTGTTTTAGTGTTTTGGCTTTATATAGGTCCTTTAAGGCACAAAACCCTAGATAACTAACCTACCCTACATGAGAGGAGTGTGGTGGCTGAGCAGCTTGTGCTCTCCTTCTTGTTTCTTCACCATTTTGAGGGTTGTGACCTTCATCCTCCTTTTTCTTCCCTTTTTTCTCTTCTAAACACTTGTGGTGAGTGGGAGTAAGCATTAAGAGGGTGTTGGTGGCCTTATTTCTGAGTGTTGGGGTTGTGTTGTGGTTGCATAAGGGGCTGAGTTGGTGGTTTGTAGTGTTGGAGCTTTCTTCTTGGCTTGTGAGCTTCAAAGTGTCAACCTTTGTGTATAAAGGACCCACCTTATTGTGCATTTTTGTGCACCCTTGCTAGACTGAACCTTTGGAGTTGGTGGTAAAGCCTTTGCCTATGTTTTGAACCCTTGGTGAGTTGTTCAACCTTTGATCATGAGTTTTTGTTGCTTAAAAGTGAAGGCTTTGCATGTAAATGGGTTAAGTAAGTAACCAACTGGAATGTTAACCTAAGTGGGTCTAAAAATGCATGCTTTAACGTGTTGATGTGTTAAAAATGGAACCTTGGAAGGATATCTTCACGAAATGCAGAAACTGCATTCAGTCGTGAAATATCCGGATATTTGTCGAGCAGATATCCGGATATGGTATCCGGATATTGATATCCGGATATGGGACCTTGATATCCGGATATTGTATATCTGGATATGGTCAGTGAGATATCCGGATATTGCATATCCGGATATGCCACGAGGAATATCCGAATATTCTGGGATTTCAAAGAACAATAGCTTTATTGTGCAAACAGTAGGCTATTGGGGGTTTGTGGACCCTAGATTAAGGAAGTTGGACTTCTGTGATTAATGAACTAAGTCAGAATCAAGTGATTAAGGACTTATGGCTTTGTATGGAGCCTTAAGACGTAAAACGTAAAGGAAAGGCGTTGTCTTTAAGTTGTATGCTTGAGATGCATAATTATTGATATAGTGTTGGTCCATAACAGATTTGATTCTGCTGTGTTTGGACTTTGAGCTGTGGAATCTTGGCTTTGAGTGTTAGCTTGCAAGGTAAGCTTTCGTGTCCTCGGTTTAGCCATGTTGTGGTTCCACCATGTCCCATGGGGGTACGGTATATGCATGCTGTGTTACATGCTTTTGAACATATGAAATGTTGATTGAACTTTACATGTAATGGCTTTTAATATGCATGTGTTGTTCCAACTTGACGGTAAGCCTGAGTATGTGGCGTTATACGATACGGTGATCCGGGGTGGATGCAAGTTGCGTCTTGCACTATATGTAGGAGATAGACGTATGCCTGCATCTCTCTGGCCAGTAGAATAGAATTGACACACATGACATGATTATCTGCTGCATTGCATTGTTTTAGAACTGATGATGATGAACTGCTTTTAAACTTATATTGCACATGTAAGTGAGCTTGTGGTGGAAGATCCTTGAGGACCCCTTGTCTTACTGAGATTTCTTGCTTAGAGATCTCACCCCACGTTTGGGGAATGCTTATTTCAGGTTCAGGTAGTATGGGGGCTGATGTCTCTGGTGGCAAGAGGCCAGAGCATGATTGATGATTATTGTATGACTGCCTTGATGATAGCATGACTGGATTGGATGTTGTTTATGTTTTCTGCACCTTTATTATTATGCTTTTGATGTTGAGCCTGATGTGGGGCTTTGTTGCCTTATTTGTGTGAGCATGGGGTTTGTCCATGTCACTTTATGTTAGCACTTTGAGCTGAGTTGTATAAACTGTTAGTTGGTCCGGTCTACGTGTTGTAGTTCCGTGACTAGAGACTTATGCTTATGATATTTATTTATTGAGGTATTTCAGTTAGCTGTTTTACTGCAATTACATACAGGCAATGTTTTTATTAACTGTTTAATAAGCAAGTTGGTAATGATAATGGTAGCATAATTGAAAAGAAAAAGATATTCCGCAATTTTAATTAAGCGTAGCTTAATACGATAGTGTGATAACATTACCGAATATATACGGGGTGTTACAGATACTCACGAGCATTATCACTACGAATAGTGCAGTTAGGAATACCAAATTGAGTAAGGATTTCATGATAAAACTTCTGAAATATGGAGAACAACTCAAAGCGGTTTTTCAGTAAAAATAACCAAGTGTTTCGAGAATAATCGTCAATAAAGGTAACAAAATATCTATAACCCCGAGTTGATTCAGTATGACTGGGTCCCCAAACATCAGAGTGAACCAAACTAAAAGGATAGGAGGCACGACGATTGACTCTATCAGGAAAAGAACTGCGAGTATGTTTCCTGAATTGACATGATTCACATTGCAAAGTGGACGACTTGGACAAACGTGGCACCATCTTCTGGACCTTTGTAAGACTAGGATTGTAACGCCCGGCCGCTTCAAGAATCAATGACTATTCCCACATGCTAACACGAGACTTTTCAGTGTGCTTTTTCCTCACTCACACACTTCTTGGGAAAACTTCCCAAGAGGTCACCCATCCCAGAATTGCACCAAGTCAAGCACGCTTAAATGTGGAGTTCTTCCGATCCGGGCTACCGAAAACAAGAAGTTTTCCCAAGAAGTGTGCGAGTGAGGAAAAAGCACACTGAAAAGTCTCGTGTTAGCATGTGGGAATAGTCGTTGATTCTTGAAGCGGCCGGGCGTTACAAGGATGACCCAACTGAGCGTGAATAATGAGTGGAGAATCTAATACAGAATGAGCATGAGAGAAGCTGGAGAGCAAGTAAAGGCCATTGGACTCAAATCCGCCGCCAATTGTCCTCCCCGAATTCTGATCATGTAAAACAACAGAATTTTGAGTAAAAGAAATGAGACAATCAAGAGAACGTATTAAACGGCTAATGGAAATAAGATTAAAGGGTGAACCAAGGACATAGAGCACATTATCAATAGTAATGGAGGGAAAAAGATGTACTGTTCCAATCTCATGAGACTGAACCTGGGAACCATTAGCCATAGTGACAGCAAGCAAATAACCAGAGGTAGAAAGAGAGGAAAACAAATATTTATTACCAGAAATATGATCAGAGGCACCAGAATCAAGAACCCAATGACCAAATGATGAACTTTGAGTGAAACCAGCAACGCTATTACCTGTATGCACAACAGTAGCAGTGGAACCAGGGATCGTGAGCTGAGAAATATATTGAGGAAGGATAAATGAGCTAGAATCAGCCATGGATCAAGAACAATTCACTGAAACAAAGATGTCGTGAATAATAATGGAAAGAGGAGAAATGCTTCGAAAGGGCCGCAATGGACTCAAAACCACAAGGTAAGGATCGATCTGAACACGGAAGGAGAGGGCGATCCTGATGGTGGAAGCCAACCGTATATTTCACCGCGTGAGGGTGCGTCAGTAGGAATTTGGGAGCGGGCCTTGGACGGAAAGAACTGCCTCCTTATGACGATCACAACTGTGGGTGGCTCACCGGAAAAAGTGTTGGAAAAATGATCGGTGGTGGCGGTCAATGGCGGTCAAATGGTGGTCCACAGCACTGGCAACCTCTTACGACGGTGGGTCTTGCGGCGTTGGGTAGATCGGCTTCTTCTGAGTCCGTTGATGTACTTTTTGATCAGAACGGTCGCTGGAAAACTTTTCCGGTGGAAGATGGTGGTGGCAGACAGTGGCCGAAAATTGACGACGGTGACAATTTCCGGGAAGATTTTTACTTGGTAAACAGTGGGTCTACCGGAAACATGCGGATCTTGTTAGGCTCAAGATTCCATGTTGAATATCAAGAACAAAGATTTATAAGTAATCTGTGTGTTTCAAATACACAGCGGAGAGTCTATTATATAACTTAAAAGAAAGAAAATACAAAGAGATATACATGATATGGGACTTCTATACTACTATTCTAAACTATCATTTACATCAACTTATAAGAGATTTCATGTTACAAAATATCAGACATTTCCTACATACCCAAGTGATTTGTGGCAAATTGTAGTTCAAAAGGTTGTCAATGGGCACCGATTCCTACATCATTTCTCTTACAACAAACAAACCAAAAAAACATTACTACTCTTGCATTTCCTTCAATGACATGAATTAACGTTATACAAGTGTGTGGGTGTGTATATAATGAGAGAGTAACTGACAACTCTATTGAAAAAAATCAATTAGTAGGTGTACCATTGGGATCTATAAGCCCACTATGTTCCCTTTAGGGATGGAGTCACTATATGTGTGATACCTCTAGCACAGGTAAAGACCAAGCTAGGCGGCACTGTCCCAAGTATGAATGCTAACAGATGATAAAGCAGGGGTGTATGTGTATGTGACTCAAGGATTATGGTCAGAATAACGATACATAAGATGCCTCTGCTTAAGTGTGGAAAGGGGTATTTATAGGGGAAGGATATGCTGATCCTGTGTGGGTTGGTGAGATGGGATCAACCATCATTGGGATCAGTTAGGGATGGCTGGAACTGCTATGATAGCAGTGATGCAGCCCCCTGCTTCGGTGATGTCAGTGTATGACGAGTGGGGTTACTATTTATGGTGTCTGGGGCGGTCCTCCAGGGAATTAGAATCCCAAGGTGAGACATTTTGGTATTTCACTTGGGGACTGCAGCTGCCTCGGGAGCAGAAGGGTTGGAGGGTTGGTAGGGCTGACATGGATGAGGGGAAAAGTCTTGGGCTTAGGCCATTAGGCTGTATGGCGTTGGGCCATCCGGAATAGTAGGTAAAGAAACATATGTAAAAGCATTGATAATGTAGCCAATGTATTCTTTTTACATGTTCAATGGAAGACCAAGAGGATTAAACTTTGAAACAAATTTCCGTACTGAAGGCATTTAACTAATATCTAACACTCCATGGCATCAACTTTGGCAATGAGAATTTCCTTAAGTATCGCTTCCTTGACATCTATAGCAGCAATCATATTTGTCACCCCCATTTTCACATGGAACTCGTGCAGTTTCACTGCCAATACCATTGGTTGTTCCTGTTATGAGAATGGCCACCACCAACAAAAATTTGCAAATAAAGGAAAGGACAATAGCTGTGAATAAACGATTTTAGATGATGGGTTTTATAAGAATAATGTTGTAGGAAAAATTTGTTAGGTTATGCTGAAACAAAAAATTTCGTGGGGCCCACTTTCTCTTTAAAAAAGAAAAAGAAGAAATGCGGTGTCAGTTTCCATGTATGTGCAGGACGTGAAATTGCTTTCCAGCGACATGAGGAAACAATTGCCCTTAGATGATACCATATAGGGGGGTTTGAACTTTTCCTTTTATGTTTTGATAATTACGTAAGGGGAATGATATATTTACAAATTTTTTGTTTACAAACTCTTATAAAATACACTATGTTTGATCGGTCATACATTTTCGATTGAAGTCTCACCAGTCATACTTAGTATAATTTGTAAGAAAAAAAGTTTTTAAATATAACCTTTCCCATTACGTAATACTTAAAATTTAGATTTATGCCTTTTTTTTTTTTTTTGATAAACAAATTTATGCCTTTTCAAATGCATCATGCATGGACAAATCTTCAAATATGTTTACCAATCTCCCTCCAATAGGTTTTAAAGATTATGTGCAGAGATGTGCGCAGTTCAATTCACTTTGGTTTTCTTGGTTGAATCCAATTGAACTAGAAAAAAATAATTCAATTCAAAGCATTGAAGTGGTTTATTTTTTTAACTAGTTTTGAACTGTTTCTTGAACTAGATTTGAATTTGGTTCTGAACTAGTTTAGAATTGGTGCTACAACAATCATATATGAACAATATATTGAAGAATTATAGTCCAATAAATTAAATCAGTAATATGTCAAAATATCCTACACTTATAAATGTTGCAAAAGATTTTGCACAACAATTGAATATGATAATTGATAAGCAAAGCATTATGTATGATAAAAACAAATGGGCAAAATAACAAACAAACAAAAAATCGTTCAATTCATTAATTGATTTTAAAAAACCAATTCGATTAATTAACAACACATTTATCTCAAAATAGTTGGGATCAATGATAGATGAACCCAAATCAAAAATACCAAAAGCTTATAGGAAAAATGATAAGAAATTAAAAAAAAAGAGTATGATTGATACAAGAAATTAAAAAATAATAAACAATTAAAAAATAAAATAAAGTGAAAATAAAAATAAATAAAAGAGAAAAGTATATAAGAAAAAATAAAAAAAAAAAAAAATCAGTTCAACTCATGAATTGGTTTTTTTTTTAATCAGTATAATTCATGAACTAAATTTTTAAACCAATTTGATTCAAGAACTGTGTTTTTAATATCAGTTAGGTTCATAACCCTAAACCCTAAAAAATAAATTAAGTTCACGATTTATTTTTATTTTTTTTTAAGCGTAGTATACTTCACGTCACAAATATCTCTTTATAAGTTAGATATGTAAATATTTATCTAATAGATATTTAAAACATACGAAATCTCTTCCATCATGTTTTAGTAAGCCATTTGTTTGCTTTCCTTCCCACTTGAAGTTACAATCCCTTCAAGAGGAAGTGGTCTGGATTGGGCTGACTATTTAGTTGACGAATTAATGTGAAGAAAGAATGGTATTTAATTGGAATAAAACTAAACAATTTAGTGGCCCTAATTTATAATAAATAGATATAATTATTAAAAAATAGTATTAAATTACAAGGCCTAACATATTAGGGGCTTTTGCTTGAGGTTCCATTCGTGTGGTGTGGTTGAAGTAGAAAATATTAAATGTCAAACAAAATTTAATGTCAATTAATTTATTTTTTTAAACTATCTGTTCTTTAAAGTTTTTTTTTTCTTTCAATAAACTCCGTTCACTTTAGTCAGCAAAGAAAAATAAAAATGTATCACAGCTCCTACAAAGTGTAGTGTAGTGTAGTGTGTCCATATCTCCGCATTTAGAGCCCCTCTCTTTTGGCTTTTTTTTTTAAAAAAAAAAATATTATACCTTACTTATTTTAGAAGTATTTTTTATAAAAATTAAATTTATTTATATTTTAAAAAAAAATCTAGCTTTTGACTTTATCTTTTTTAGAAACTGAAATTTTTAGATTTCAAAAAGATGAGGTTTTTGACTCTATTTTTTTTTTAAAGCAGAAATCCAAACGAATTTATACTGAAAAATGCTTTTTCGTATAAAATTTTTTAAAAAAATTGGATAGAATTTTTTTTATCCAAACAGGCCCTTAGAGACCCGTTTGACACCTCATTAGTTACTTTTAAATAAAAGTTAAAAAAATAAAGTAAAGCTAAAGTTATTTAATAACTATATAAAATTGTTAGGATGATTTTGAAAGAGAAAAGATAAATCAATTTGTTATTAAAATAAATTATTAGAATAAATGATAGAATTTATAAATACAAATTTCGAACAAGAGTTAAATTGACATATATTTTAAAAGAAAAACTGCTCTTGAAAGCTTTTAACTTTTCTTTTCATTAAAAAAAAAATCTATTTTTATAATAAGAACTTTTGTAAAAATCTATTTAAACTAATTTCTATTTACAAGGAAAAGAGAAGCTAAAAATTGAACTTTCGAAGAGACATTGACTGTTTTTTACTTTGTTTGCATGTCAGCAATAGCAAAAATCTCTACGAATCAATAATAACAAAAAGTGCTGTTTAGATTTTGAACCATGTTTCTGAATTCACTATGCTTGCTTTATCAAGGGAAAAAAGAATAAAAGGAATAGGAAGTATTTCATCAATTTATTTAAACTATCATTAAAGTAAACTAGACTAATGATCAGAGAACAGGGAATTCAGAAAATTTAAGGTATAATTTTGAAGTGAAAATGAAATAAACAACAGAGAAGCCAGGCAGAAAATGAATGGAAAATGCATTTCATGTACAAATAATTTTTGTTATATATATGTAAATAGGCAATAATCCACAGACAAGCCAATAACTGAATTTTGAAAGGAATTAAAAAAGAAAAAAAAATTAATAAAACAGCCCAATTTGGAAGAGCTATAGCTATACATATAAGAACAGGAATAGCTCATGCGGTTTCGTTTAACTGTCATCACATTTCCATTTAGAAGTTGGAAGACACGTTAGGTAGTGACACCAATGGCAGTGATCATACCCATTCTCACCCCGGAATAGCATCACCAAAGCAATAGATAACCTGCCATCCAACAAATGAGTTCAGTGATTAGAGAAATCCATGAGTCAATAACAAAACTATAAACTCATACAAAACAAATGACAGAATCAGCAGTTGATATGAGATAGATTAAGCAACACATAACCAGCTTTCCATTTCCTAACAACAGACCATGAGGATTGACAAAATCTCCAAAGAGCACATTTTTTATACCAATAATCATGTAGCAAATTAATACAACTTCCTCTCCTTTATGGAAAACAGCTTAATCATAACAACAATGTTTCTTTTTGGGAACTTAAGCAAGGAACTTACCCAGCAATCAATAGAATAACAGAGACAGTCCACATAACATATTGGTAGGTCATGTATTTTGACTTCAGGCGAGCACCGGCAGGAAGATGTCGCTGCTCTAACCATCCAAATCGAGGGCGGGGCAGGAATATAAAACCAAGGAGAAACCCTGTCAGGAATCCCCCGATGTGAGCAAAATTATCAACATGTGGTAACATGCCAATGGCAAGATTGATGACAATAATAAGCAGAAGCGTGAACAAAGCAGCTGCCTACAAAATGCAGAAAAAGGGGGTCAGAACTACACTATCTAGAAACATTACCCAAATGTAAATTGTTTAATCTAATTGATGGAAAAGAGACAAAACTTTGAAGATCAAAAGTGTTTTTCAAATTAACGAACTAACAAGCACACAGAATACATAGGATGGGTACCAGTTATTAGCTACACTAACCTTGTTGGTATAAATAGTCCAGTTTGTAATAAGTTCTGAAAGCATTGCTCCAAGAAGTCCAAAAAGAGCACCAGAAGCACCAACAGAGATGTTGTTTCTAATAAAAAGAGAAGACAGTACACTCCCACCAAATCCAGACAACAGGTAAATTATTCCAATCCTCACTGCCAATATTTTGAGAAAATGTTTGGTCATAAGTCATAACCATTTATAATGCAGAACTTGAATAACACAGAAACACAATAGCTAAGTAAGCTTCAAGATAGGCGAACTTAGATACAAAACTGAAAAGTTTAATGTTGTCCATTCCTAATTTTGTGTAAACTTCATGATAAAATAATTTTGAAAAAGAAACACACCAAAGCCAAACTGTTGTTCAAGTCGAATGCCGATGAAGACAAGACTCAACATGTTTGCTGCCAGATGAACGATTCCAGCATGTAGCCAAATGCAAGTGACAAGTCTCCATCCTTGATGATGATTCACAACATCATCCCATTGAAGGGCTCCCATCTTTGTTAATCTTCAAGAATCAAGGAAAAATTAAATCAACAAACTTTCTTCAAGAATCTATGCTCCCGTATCAGTAAAGTTCATGCAAAGAACTGTAACTTAAACAATTAGAAAAACCATCCCCCCTTTTGGGTAGAAAATAAGTATCAATGTTATGCACCAAAGACAAAATTAAGAACTAGGAATTATATTAATATTGCTCATTATTTTGTGCAAAAGGGATGAAGGAACATGAGGATGATTAGAATTATTATTACCGGAAAAAAATAAGAATTGTAAAATAAAACACAAAAAAAAATCCACTGATGCAATCAATTTATGTATGAGCATTTATATCGAAAACAAAAATTTGACTTCACTAAGTTCACCCAACATTCACCGAGACACGTATGTAAGACCAAAAATTGAAGGAGGCAATGAAGAGAATAGTCTGAAATTCATTTCTTAGTATCAATAAAATCCAACTACTAGAACGTCAAAATCAAAAACCAAGCCAAGGATGCATGTAGATCAGAAAAAAAGATACACCCAATTCACTAAATTAACCAAATTTCCATATCAGAACCCAAGAAAGCTAAATCAAAATCAAAATCAGAGGCAGCTCCACACCACTGAAGTGCTGAATTAACTTCTGAGAACATAAACAAAAGCAATACCAAAATATATAAGAACTAATTCAAAGAAATAAAAAAAAAATAAAAAAGATAAAAAATTAGCATTGAAGAAAAATCAGAAATTCAGCTCTTACGTTAAGGAAGAAGGCCCAAACAATGGATTCTCCCGAAGAGGCTGGAAGGAGAACCTGCCAAGGAACCTAGCCACGCAATCACCTTCAAAGCCAGGATTTTTTCTTGGACAATTGTTGACAAACATGGCCACAATGAAAACCACAACATTAGCGACCACAATCAAAGGCACAAGCCATGATGTCCAATAAATTTCTGGATCATAAACATAGGAACTAGGAGCAGCAGAATAGCTGTTGTTGTTGTTGTTCCCTGCTATGTTGTTCTTGCTTGCCACGCCACTTTCTAGATCTCTCCGTGACATTCTCTCTCTCTCAAAGAATCAAATCCACCGAACCAAAATCCCGATTTTTCTCCACAAAGGGTGCCTTTGTAGTGGAGGTGGAAGTGGGTTTCGTCAAAGGATGTTTAAATCTGATATGCGAACAAGAGAAAGAAGGCAAAGCACCTTTTAGTGCTGGGAGATATTTCAGGTTTGAAACTGACGCAGTAAAATGATTCTTGTGTCATGGACTCGCTGGGACTGATATGAAATACTTCCCTCATTTAAGAAGTTTTTTTTCCATTTCTAAAAAGAAAAAAGTCGTGGAACCCACCAGCTAAAAATAAACATAAAAATAAAAAATGCATGCATGTGTTTTCAGGAATACCGACCAAAATGACACACTTCACCCACTTTTTTACTTAAATGTCACGTGAGTAGTGTTATTTCTCAATCTGCTACGAGGCAAGTTTGATACCCGGTGTAGCGAATTTGGTTTGCTAACGTGTCACATTTCTAGTGGATAACAAGTACCAAATTAAAAAAAGAGTAAATACCCTTTTTAGTCCCTGGCAAAATCCACGAAAGTATTTTCAGTCCCTGGCAATAAAAAAGGGACAAATTGGTCCTTGAAATAACAAAAAAGTGCCACATTCGTCCTTATATCAACTCCACCGTCACGGCTCAATTAACGGTGCCCATGTGGCACGTTAGTGTGCTGACGCGGCTTGGACGCCTGCCCAGAGGGGCCATATTGGTCCCTTACAAAATGCACGGGGCCCTTATTGGTCCCTGATACAATGCTTTTGCTAGATCATACTCTCCTTCTCTGCCATGCCTACTGCCACGATTTTTCTTCCTCCCTCTCCTCCCTCATCCATGCCTCCACGTTATTTCATTAACACTTTCTGTAAAGCAATTTCTAATATTTCAAAAAAGTAAAATGAAAAAAATCAAATACCATATAAATGTTGGATTTATTGATTAATTCACAGGCAACAAAAAGATAAAGTTCTTCCATAATTATGCATTGAATATAGCTTGTAAACACATTAAGACCAGAGATCCTACCCCTTAATTTGGTGCTTCCAGAATGATGAGCTAGCTTCTTGCCCACGTAGATAATTGATGGGAATTCTTTTCTACATTCAAACAGACATTCGAATTCATTCCTTATATCCTGTACTACTTCCTTAAGATTCATTCTGCTACTAGCAACCGGTGTAGTTCCAAGACATTCACTGCACTCTTCTTTTGTTTCTTCTGCCTCAGACCCCACAACTTCTCCTGCCTCAGACTCCAAGTCAAGTTCTGTTTCTTCCTTATGTTTGGTTGACAATGCATCTTCAATAGCATTTAATTGTGTAACAATGAAAGTGCCATTACTTGAGCCATATCTCATCCCAGTTTCCATTACATTCGGATCAAAAGCTGACACAGTTGAACTTTTTTCGCTTGCATCTTCTAAATCAGGAATCCCTTCTCTTTTCCTTACTTCTCTTTCCCATACTTCTCTTTCCCGTGCTTCTCTTTCCCGTACTTCTCTTTCCCGTTCTTCTCTTTCCTTTACTTCTCTTGCATCGTGATCATAACAAGACGGATGAGCGTAATCCCATGTTTTTGGTATCTGAGGAGTAGGTAAGATAGGGGCATGAGTGTGTTGGGTTTTTCGTGCGTGACAATGTTACAGTTGTAGGCTGAATGACTTATTTGCTTAATCTACTCTTTTGCCCTGGAATGAACTGAAGACTTGCAGTTAAGTGTTTTTTGAGTCGTCTGATAAGCAATTAATTCTGTAGATCCTGGCTCAGTTATATTGCCGTGAAAGAAAATTTGTACTTATCGTGGTTCTACAATAATTTTTCCCCTGAACATTTGTTTCATTCCTCTCCAGGATAATTAGCAAAGTAATTGGCTTTGTATGTACTGTAAGCTGATCATGAACTTTAAGAGATTTATTATGTTCTCCTTTTTTAATGACCGTTTTCTGTATTTGAGGTTTAAAACATGCATAAGATTTGAAGAACTTGTTAAAGTAAATAATTTTCTTTCTTTCCTTGAAACTACTATGTTAGCAGTTTGTTTGAGACAAGTAAAACACATGCAGAAGAAAAGCTTAGTTGGCACCTAGTGTCTGGATGCAAAAACATCGCTTACCATTTTTAGTGGCTGTTTGACAAAGTGAAGATGTTAATTAATAGATACTCAGTAAGAGTATTTTCCTTCTTGTATCCAACAAACAAAAATAATGGTCTTGAACAACTTTGAATGTTTTTGAAGATGAATAAATAAGATGAAATCATTTTGTAATTTACTATTTTATTTAATTGTTAATTACGGCTTTTACAGCTTGACATATCAGTTCATATCTTTGTTTTACCCCTCATTTAGTGCGTGGTAATTACTCTCGCTTTCCTCAAAGTGTTCTTAAACAACTCCTTTCTATCAACCATGGTCCTATTATCCTTTCTGAATGAGGGAGGAGTAACGTGGAGACATGGATGAGGGAGGAGAGGGAGGAAGAAAAATCGTGGCAGTAGGCATGGCAGAGAAGGAGAGTATGGTTTGGCAAAAGCATTGTATCAGGGACCAATAAAGGCCCCGTGCATTTTGTAAGGGACCAATATGGCCCCTCTAGGCAGGCGTCCAAGCCGCGTCAGCACACTAACGTGCCACATGGCCACCGTTAGTTAAGCCGTGACGGTGGAGTTGACAGAAGGACGAACGTGGCCCCTTTTTTTGTTATTTCAGAGACCAATTTGTCCCTTTTTTATTGCCAGGGACTGAAAAGGCTTTCGTGGATATTGCCAGGGACTAAAAAAGGTGTTTACTCTATAAAAAAAAGTATGAAGTTCGCTACCCCGTGTAGGGAACTTGGTGTCCACTAGAAATGTTACACGTCAGCAAATCGAGTTCGCTACACCGGGTAGCGAACTTGCCCCTGTGGCAGATTGGGAAATAACATTATTCGCGTGGCATTTAGGTAAAAAAGTTAGTGAAGAGTGGTATTTTGGTCACTGTTCCTGTGTTTTTATATCTCTACGATATAAGATTGTTATTTTCATTGTAAGAGAAAATAATTATATATATATATATATATTGTAATAATTATTTTATATTGGTATAAATTATGTTCTCGATTCCACTTTATTAAATATTTGAGTCATTCAATATAAATATTGGTATAAATTATATTATCGATTCCAATTTATTAAATATTTGAGTCATTAAATATAAGCAAATCAATATTAATATATATATATATATATATATATATATATATTTCTCAAGTTGTTTGAGATATATTTATCTTAATTTTCTTATATTTTTTGTGATAATTATTAATTAATAAGTTTGATTTCCAGTAAATAATAATCATTGATTGACGGAAATCAACTGTTAGAATTTGGTGTCAAATTTTAAAGTTTAACACCGGTGTCAACGAATCATATCCTATTATATATATATATATATATATATATATATATATATATATATATGGAAGGATCTAATTAAAATTTCTTTAAACGACAGAAATTCAATTACAAACTTTTTAATATAATAATTATATTAAAAATTCTCAAATAGTATAGCGATATATGGATTACAAATTATGTTAACCTAGTTTTTGGTTAGCTCAAAATAAAATTTACTTCCAAGAATACATTAGTTTTTGTGAACATAAAATTTTGGGATGGTTCAAAAAATTCTTCCTATTTTCAACTTGAAGCAAATTACTAATTTTAACGAAAATGCATAGTGCAATTATAAAATATTTATTAATAATGAATTTTTATCAAACTAATTCAACGGTATAAAGTTGATCATGTGAATTACCTATGTTTACAAATACTTTTTAATTTTAAGTATTGATTTATTCTACTAAAAATTTCACAAAATATTGTTATGTTTTTGGTGCATAAAATATTGTTATTTTGTTTTGATAATCTTATACCTAAAATTAAAGTGGCAATTCAGGTTGAGATGACATGATATATACACAAGATGAATTTGACATAAATATAGTATATTCAATAGAATCAATATGAACACCGTGCAAATATTAAAAAGGGTCAAAATCTTTTACATGAATCCGATCCACTTATTTTGCGGATCAACACAACTAGACACAAATAATATGCCAATATCAAAATGTATTGCTTATTATGCATATTAATACAACAAATCTATCAACTTCAAAATATATCATTTATTGTGCTGGCCAACACAACAAAATAAGACATAAATAGTCTATACACAAGATGATGATTTCACCAAGGGAAATGATAGTCTCATGTTACATAAGATATTTATCTCATGTTATACACTAATAGAATTTCGTGCCAATTTTTTCTTTTATTTTTTTTTTTTTTAAATTGTGGACCCCACAAATTTGTGTCACCCACATGAGAGTACTATCTCATGTAATATGAGATTAGTAAACCCCTTTCTCCAATGTCATGTTAACATGATAAGAAACAACCCGAATAACTAGTAAGAAAAATAACGCAATTCAATTTCATATTTGTAGGTTGACACGTGATACGACACAAATTATTTTATATCAGTTTTTGTTAATATCACCATATTGAAAATTATCATCCCTACTTAAAATAGTTTAATTTGTATTATTCAAATAATGTATTTTACTAGGATTTTATAATAGTTATGTTATAGGAAAAGTGATTGTGTAATATTATAGAGATTCGTTTTGCGTGCCTTAATTTTTATTTATTTTTTGTTTTAAAAAGTATGGGTCCCATAAAATATTGTGTGTAGTAAATTTTGTTGTGTCATGTTAAATGACAAAACGAAAACTCATTTTACTACAATATTTTTAATCAAATATTGTCAAGTTTTAGGTTGGTGGTGTAGACATGGAATCCGAGAATTTGTGCTGTTGGATGTAAAATATGCATCATGTGAATGCGTGTACGCTAGTCTTTTTATTGGCTTAACGTGGGGTTTTGTTTGCTTCTCAAGATTGGTTGGGTTTGCCTCTGTTGCTTATGAAGCACTCTGATTGCGACACGTCACTCTCTCTCTCGCTTGCATTCTTATCAAGTGACCATTTGATAGTCTTCTCCATTTTTTACTTATGTAATCTAAATTATAAATAGATATTTATCTAATAAAAACTTAAAATAAAAAAACGATCTTGTAATTTTTTAAGTTGTGTAATTTTGATTTTTTTTTGAAAAAATAAGCATTTTTTTTCTTGACCTAACATTAGTAGTTTTCAAAATAATATGTCTTTTATATCCCCATTTCACTTTTTTATATAGTTGAAATACTGGGTTAATAACGTTATCGTTATAGTTTTATAATAAAATAGACCACATTAGAAAAATAAATTCTTCTACTATATACTATTATTGTAGATGCTAGCTAATCGAAGAAAGAAAGGCACATAATATACAGCTAGCAATAAAAACAGTTTAAGTATTTAGCATTGTAGGATAGGACATTAATTGAAGTAAAATAAAAATGATACTACATCAATACAATTCTTTTTTAACATGCAGACAATCTTGCAAACGGAATTTTTTTTTTTAATATTAAGGGAGTACTGAATTTGATATTCCCATGTATTAGAAAATGAATTTTTTTAATTTTAACTTATGTTTTTTTTTATAATTCCTTTTAAGTCCTAAGATTTTTCTCATTTTGACATCGATGTACCTACTACAGCAGGGATACCCAAAATTTTCTCCTTGTAAACTTTCACTTGGCTTTCATCATGTTGTTGGCCCAATGATGACTGATAGTATTAAATAATTTATCTTTGAATTTTATTAGTCTCATTTAACATAAGATAAATATCTTATATTGTAGAGAGAAAATAGGCGGGTCCCACCATTATAAGAAAAAAAAGGTAGGTTGCAAAGATTGAAGTGAGAGAAAATGAGAGGTGATATTTCATATGAAAGGAGAGTAATATTTTCCTTTATCTTTATCGTCATTTTACATTTATTAAAATTAGACCAACATGACTCAACTAATTTCATTTATTCTACTTGTTTCTTTATTTTTAATGAATTCATCTATTTTTTATTTTAATTGGGAAATATATAATACACAAGCATTGAAAACTTATTATAAAAACAAATGAGTCACTTAACTCTATCTGCTCAACTTATTTCTTTATTTTTAATATCAGATAAATTCATTTGTGGAAAATATTTAGTAGTCAATCACTGAAATTTATACTTTTTTTGCCAGAATACACACAAATTCAGTATGTTTGAGCAATCCCATAAAAAAATAGTTAAAAAAATGGAAATGGATCCTCTAATGTGAAAAAAATATAATATAGTCATATGAAAAAATTACAATCATGTAAACATTAATCAATGATTATGATTTTATAACTACCTATTTTAATATTTTTTCTCTTTCTTCCTTTATTATCATTGATCCATCTTTATATAGTTACAATTCTCCACATGATTATAGTATGTTGATTTTCACACGAAAAGATCCAAATTCTACAAAAATTGAGAAAGGAAGAAAGAAAGAAAGAAAAAAGTAGCTCATTGTAATAATCTGTATCTCGGAATTGAAGAAGGCTGCTTTGACCGTTAATTAGTGCTTCACAAAACACAATTCATTTTTGTTGTTCCTAGGAACTGTGTAACACCCCGTCTCGAGCCAGTTTGTTAACTCACATATGATACTTAAAGCGCAGAATAATTAAATTTCAAAGCGGAAAACTTAAGCAAATAATTCACCGTTACTTAAATAATTAGGCGACTTAACTTTTTCTTTATGTTTATCTTTACACATTTTCTTGCATAATTTATTTTTTTACTGTAACATAATCTACACAGTCCCATGCGCGTATAGAATCCATAATTAATAAACTTGTGACCATATTTAATGATCAAATAACTATCCGAATGTGATAACAGAAACCATTTCGAATAGAGTCTTTACGGATAGTATAACAGCTGTAAATTGGACTAATCCAGGGATCCAATCTCACTCTCTTACATAACACCTGATAAACAAAAATTCCAATCCTATATATATATATATATATATATATAAATATATATATATATATATACATATATAAATATATATATATATATACATATATAAATATATATATGTATACATATATATATATATAAATAGATATATATATACCTGAATATGCCTCCGTGACACAACTGATATCAACCTACTTAACAACATACACGCTTATGCATAATCCTGTCATCTGTGTACAATAATCTATAGGCTACATACGTCTCTCAAAATAGAAATCCATACCATATACATGCATGAACGTTACATATCATGCTCTACCAACATATACATATATAGTGATGTTCCGGAATACTACACTAGCTATATGCTCCAGCTAGTATCTCTAACCATCTTGAACTGGTCTCTTGTCCTTTGAGGCTCTCCTGCAACTGTAGTACCTGAAAAGTAAGTCCCCAAACAGGGTGAGATTAACTATCTCAGTAAACCTAGGGTTTATGGAGTGGTCTCCATCCATGAGTTCACTTCCTGCATAAATGTCAGATAACATAGCATAGAATACGTCATATATTTCATACTCATACATATTTCATATGCATACATATTCCTAAGCTATACTCCAGGAGTTGTATCCCACAAAGAGATCTTAACTTATACCTATACTTATATCCATACTCTCAGGGGCTGTATCCCGTAGAGGAGATCGTACCATATATCTATACTTATACTCCCAGGGGAAATATCCCACAAAGGAGATCTTAACAAAAACATATACTCCCAGGGGCTATATCCCACAAAGGAATTGATACTTGTACTCTCTAACCTATGCATATTATAACATAACATATTTCCTTATAACCTATCACATAGCAATATATCATATTACTTCATACTATTTCCTATCACATCATAACATTATAAAACATAACATAAGACTCCCAAAGCATAATTTCTCACTTTGACTAGTCCCTGAACTCCCAAAGCGTAATTTCTCACTTTGACCAGTCCATACATAATCTTCGAGAACGTAAGTCTTCACCAAAGACTTCATTGATCAAGAACCATATATCATACATACATATCATATCATAACATATCATGTCATATCATATCATATCATAATTGTCATATCATATCATATGCATGAGCTACATGAATGGAACTATACTACATATCCACATTCATCACAACATATACCATATGAACTGTAAGAACCCGCACCGCTAATTAAGGTAATTAATTAAATAAATGTGATAATTAGGAAATAATTCCATAATTGACCCTAATAATTATTATGAGGCTGTAGTAATTATAGTAAGTGGGTAATAATGCTGAAAGTCACTTTTCGGGTGAAAAGTGCAGATACCGGTTCTGCTAGTCGGTATAAGTGCGTACCGCAAAAGTATCCCGGAAAATTATAATAAGTGCATGATAATTACTAGAATAATATGTAGGACTTGTAAAACGAGTTTCAAGTCAAAATAACGAGATCTGATGCCAGAACTGATATTGGCTATGGAAAAGCGCGTACTGAAAAGGTGCTCCGAAAAATAAAATAAGAATATGACAATTCTTAGAAAAATGAGTAGGTTAAGATTCCAAAGTTTGGGATCAAAATATTTTGCATAGCTACTAATGCTAATACTGCATGTTAAGTGGCCTTGTGGCTATAAATATGCATACTAAGGCACACAACCCTAGATAACTAACCTATTCTACGTGAAGGAGTGGAGTCTGAGCAGCTGGTGCCTTTTTCTTGATCTCCCTTCTTCATTTTGAGACCAAGTTCCTACCTTTTCTTTGATTCTTCACACTTTTTCTTGTATACACTTGAGTGGTGTCTTGTGAGTGTGGAGAGTGGGCTTGGGGGAGTGCTCAGCCACTGTTGGTGAGGGGTTTTGGGGCTGACTTGGTTGGTTTGGTTGTGGGAGTTTTGTGTTGGCACTTTGAGCTTCAAAGAACCATTTTGTTGTTCAAAGGATCAACCTTTCCTCTCATTTTCGTGCACCCTAAGAGGCAGCACCTTTGCATCTGTTGGTGAGCTCCAAGAGCACCTTCATCCTCTGTTTTGAGCTTTGGTAAGTTATACCAACCATGATCATGTGTTTAAATGCTTAAAAATGGAACCTTGATGCATGTATTGAACTAAGTGGATAACTTAAGGGTGGGTTAGGTTAAACACACCTAGAAATGCATGCTTAAGTGTCTTTAATCGGTTAAAGTTGGATCCTTTGGACTGGATATTCACAAAAATGCAGAATTGCATTCTGTCGTGAAATATCCGGATATTTGTCGAACAGATATCTGGATATGGTATCCGGATATTGATATCCAGATATGGGGATCTGGATATCCGGATATTGAATATCTGGATATGGTCAGTGTGATATCCTGATATTGCATATCCGTATATTTCCCCGAGGAATATCCGGATATTCTGGGTTTGTGAGGAACAGTAGCGTACTGTTCATCCAGAATGGGTGCTTGGGTTTGTGGACCCTAGTCTAATGAAGTGGTACTTCCATAATCAAGAGACGTAAGTCAGAATCACATGATTAAGAGCTTATGGCTTTGTCGGAAGCCTTAAGACGTAAAACGTAATGAAAAGGCGTGGTCTTTAAGTTGTATGCTTGTGGTGCATATTTAATGATATATTATTGGTCCATAACAGATTGTGATACTGCTGTGTTTGGACTGTGAGAGTGGTTGGACTCTTGGCTTAGATTGATTATTTGCAAGGTAAGCTTTCGTGTCCTCGGTTTAGCCATGTTGTGCTTCCACCATGTCCCATGGGGATGTGGTTTATGCATGCTGTGTTACATGCTTTTGATGTTTTGGAAATGCTGTTGAGCTGTTATATGCAATGTGCTATTATGATATACATGTGAGTCCACCTATACGGTAAGCCTGAGTATGTAGTACACACAATAGGGTGAGGCTGTGGGTGAGGTTCAAGCGGTGTTCCTTGTACTTACTATGTGGGTAATAGACGTATTCCTGTATATCTTTGGCTAGTAGAATAGTGATAACTCATATGGCATTGGATATCTGTTGCATTGCATACTTTTGGAACTTATACTGGAAATTACTGCTTTTAGAACTTATATTGCTCATGTAAGTGAGCTTGGGGTGGAAGATCCTTGAGGACCCCTTGTCTTACTGAGATTTCTTGTTAGAGATCTCACCCCACGTTTGGGGATGCTTATTTCAGGTTCAGGTAACCCAGGGGTTGAGACCCATATTGGTTGGAGGCCAGATCTGAGTTAGATATTGCTATTTTATGCTGACATGTTAGATGCTGGATATGCCTGTTACTTTTACGTTTCGAGCTTTAGTTATTATATTGTTGTTGCTGTTGAGACTGCTGTTGGGCTCTGTTGCCTTATTTGGTGAGCATGGGGTTTGTCCATGCCACATAGACTTGGTATTGTCTTGTTTAAGTTAAAGTTGTATTAATGTATCAGGATTTTGGTCCAGGCTGTGTGTTGTAGTCCTGTGACTTAGATACTCACTTTATATTTATATATGAGGTATTTCAGATAGTTGTCTTGCAATTTACATACAGGCGTTATTTTATGAAATTGATTAAGTAATCGACTTGGCTAAGGTTAATGACGTCATAATTGAATTAAAGAAAAAATTTATTCCGCATTTTAATTAAGCGTGGCTTAATACGATAGTATGTTAACAAACTGGGTTAACACGGGATGTTACATTTTATGGTATCAGAGCACTTTCTATGGAAAAGCCTGTATGTATTGCAATAACTTAGGATGTTTCGTTGCGTGTCTATCTTGTGTTCTCTCTGATTGGTGTGTATTATGATAATGCATATGTGACCACATGACGTGGGCCTGATCAACTCATTCTTTGTGTAACTTGTGCAGAGTTATAGTACAACCAAGGAGGAACCAGGGTACGAGTGTGGATCAACCTGATCTTGTCCTGGCTGCATTGGCTGAGATGCAGGCGGCCCGACTAGCCGACCAGGAGGCCACGATGTTGGCAAATCAGGCTATGCTGGACGCCATTAGAGAGGCGAACAGGAAAGCCACTGCAGAGGTAATGGAGGAGAACCGGATGGCAAACATGATGATGATGAGGGTCATGTTAGAGGAGTAGAGGGCTGGTCCTGCTGCTGGCCAGTGTCCTCCACCACCTCCACCGCCACCACCGCCTCCACCTAGTCACCAGGAGGACACCCAGAGTTATATGGGTGAGGGTAGCCACTTGACGGGGGCTATGCAGGTCGTTCCTGTTTTTGCTGAGGATCGAGATGAGATCGACCGCCGGCTGAATGCTTTCCGCAAGCATAAGCCACCTACTTTTGATGGGTCCTATGACCCTATTGCTGCTGCTAGATGGCTCCAGGCCCTGGACAAGATATTTAGGGTGATGCAGTGCACAGAGCCACAAAAGCTGATGTTCGCCACGTACATGCTGGAGGGCGATGCCCATGAGTGGTGGACGAACACCTCCCAGGTGTTCGAGATGCAGGGAAACGTGATGACGTGGCCGTTCTTTGAGGATTGCTTCCTTGGTCGATACTTCCCATATGACGCTCAGGAGAGGAAGCAGGGAGAGTTCGACAGGTTGGTGCAGGGCTCGTTGTCTGTTGACGAGTACCTGGCCAAGTTTAATGAGCTGGTCAAGTTTGCTCATTTTCGTATGACGAGGTCGACTCCCATTTTCTTAGCTGCTAAGTTCTGTATGGGACTTAATGAGGACATTGCTGGTCACCTTGCTGGTTCTGCTTCGAGAGACTTCGGGGCCTTGGTACAGCAGTGTCGTGATATTGAAGATTTCTGCAGCGCGAGTAAGGCCAAGAAGGCCAAGATTGAGGTGCCACATGGTATTGGTGGTTCCACTTCCCGGAGAGACAAGAAGTTTGGGAACAAGGGCAAAGGAAAATAGTTGGCGGCTAAGCAAGTGCCAAATCAGTTTAAGAGGACTTATGCTCAGGGGAGTACAGCGAAACCTCCTGCTCCCAGATGCTCGGGCTGCGGGAAGTCACATTTTGGGCCGTGTTCTACAGGCCAGTTGATATGTTTCCAGTGTGGCAAGGAGGGCCACTACTCCAGAGATTGCCCGTTGGTGACGGCAAGAGCTGCTGCAGTGCAGGCAGTTCCCTTGCAGATGGTTCCTACAATGGCACCGGCAGTGCCACCTGCTACTGGGCGTGTATACACCCTTGATCGTCAGCAGTCGGATAGAGCTCCGAACTTAGTCAGAGGTACTGTTACCATTGGTGGTTCAGCAGTTGATGTGTTATTTGATTCCGAGGCTGCGCACTCATTTGTAGCTACCCCGATTGCTGTGGGGCTTGAGTTGCCCATTGTTGTGCTTTCTCCACCGATGCGAGTGACCACCGCAACCGAAAAAAATGTTTGACCTCCACTGTCCATCGCGATGTAGCGTTTCAGTGGGATGGCCATGACTTCTCGGTAGATCTGATAGGATTGCTGATGGCCAACTTGGAGATTATTCTGGGCATGGATTGACTGTCCAGAAACTGTGCATTGATTGATTGTTGTGCAAAGAGAGTGGTAATGTCTCCGAGTGGGTCCACAGCCAGTTCCTCACCGTTCATTTCAGTCCTGCAGGCGAGGAAGGCCTTGAGAAAAGGGGCATATGGCTATGTCATGTTGGGAGGTTTGGTGAGTGGGACACAGAAGGATCTCACTGGCATTCCTGTGGTGAGGGAATTCCTCGAGGTGTTTCCCGAGGAGATTCCTGAGTTTCCACCATAGAGGGAGATAGATTTCTCCATTGACTTGTTGCCTGGTGTGGGGCCTATTTTCTTAGCTCCATATCGGATGTCGCCACCGGAGTTGGCTGAGCTAAAGAAGCATATTGAGGATCTTTCAGCAAAAGATTTCATTTGGCCGAGTGTGTCTCCTTGGGGAACACCGATCATCTTCATGAAGAAGAAGGATGGGACAATGCGATTGTGCACCGACTTCAGGCAGTTGAACAAGGTGACAATCAAGAACAAGTATCCCCTTCCACGCATTGATGATTTGTTGGATCAGCTCAGGGGTGCTTGCGTGTATTCGAAGATTGATCTCCGATTCGGATACCATCATATTCGGGTAAAGCCGGAGGATGTCCCTAAGACGGCGTTCCGCTCAAGATACAGTAATTATGAGTATTTGGTGATCCCGCTTGGACTCACCAATGCACCCGCAGTGTTCATGGACTACATGAACACGATCTTCCAGCCGTACCTGGATCAGTTTGTGATCGTCTTCATTGACGACATCTTGATTTACTCCAAGACAGAGGAGGAGCATACTGAGCACTTGAAGATTGTGTTGCAAGTGTTGAGAGAGAAAAAGTTATATGCAAAGCCGTCGAAATGTGAGTTTTGGCTCAAGTCGGTGAAATTTCTGGGTCATGTGATTTTCGCTAATGGAGTTGCAGTTGATCCTAACAAGATTGAGGCCGTGATGGATTGGGAGAGGCCCAAGACGGTTACAGAAGTGAGAAGCTTCTTAGGTTTGTCAGGGTACTACATGAGGTTCATTGAGGGATTCTCCAAGATGGTGTTACCGATGACTCGCCTTACCCGAAAGGAGACTCCATTCGTGTGGACACATGAGTGTGAGGAGTGCTTCCAGGAGTTGAAGGAGAGACTGACAACTGCACCTGTGTTGGTTCTTCCTGATCCTGCGGAGCAGTTTGAGCTTTATTGTGATGCCTCTGGTAAGGGGCTAGGCTGTGTGTTGATGCAGAAAAGGAAAGCTGTTGCTTATGCTTCGAGGCAATTGAAGCCTCATGAGGAGAACTACCTGACTCACGACTTGGATTTGGCTGCTATTATTTTTGCTTTCAAGATTTGGAGGGATACCTGTATGGCATGAAGTTTGTTGTATTCAGTGACCATAAGAGTTTGAAGTATCTGTTTGACCAGAAGGAGTTGAACATGAGACAGAGGAGATGGATGGAGTTCTTGAAGGACTACGACTTTGAGTTGAGGTACCATCCTGACAAGGCCAATGTGGTAGCTGATGCTTTGAGCCGGAAATTCGTGAGCTTATCCAGCTTGATGATGAGCGACTATGATGTAATTGAAAAGTTCAGAGACCTGAGAGTGAACTCCTTATTTGGGGGCGCACTTCTCGAGATGGAAACAACAGAATTGATTAATGAGCTAATAGAAAAGACTAAAGAGACGCAAGTGCGAAGAGAGTGCCTTAATTATGTGAAGAACCAAGACGGTGTGTCTTGGAATGAGGATGGATTGTTGTTGTTTCAGAAGAGGGTTGTAATCCATCGAGGGCCATTGACTGAGGAGGTTATGGCAGAGGCTCATAAGGGCCAGTTTACTATCCACCCTGGTGCTACAAAAATGTACCAGGACTTAAAAAGAATTTTTTGGTGGCCGGGCATGAAGAAGGACATAGCGGTCTACGTGTCCAACTGCCTTATATGTTAGAAAGCGAAGATTGAGCACCAGAAATCGTCTGGTAAGCTTCAACCTCTTGAGGATCCACAGTGGAAGTGGAGAGCATTTCTATGGACTTCGTGGTGGGGTTGCCGAAGACTCAGGCAGGTTGTGATTCTATCTGGGTCATTATGGACAGGCTGACGAAGTCTGCCCATTTTCTTCCAATGAAGGTGAGTTTCACTACAGAGCAGTTGGCCAAGCTTTATGTTCGCGAGATTATGAGGCTTCACGGGGTGCCTGAGATTATCATCAGTGATAGGGACCCGAAGTTCACTTCTCGGTTCTGGGAGGCGCTTGAGATTGAGTACCGCCTATCACCCTCAGACTGACGGACAGACTGAGCGGACCATCCAGACATTGGAGGACATGTTGAGGGCTTGCACGTTGGAGTAGGGTTCAACATGGGATAGGTACCTTCCGTTGGTGGAATTTTCGTACAACAACAGTTTTGATGCTAGCCTGGGCATGGCACCCTACGAGGCGCTGTATGGTAGGAGGTTTCGGACTCCTACTTGCTGGTCTGAGGTTGGAGACAAAGAGCTTTTTGGCTTGGACTTTTTCCAAGATACTACCCAGCAGATCCAGATGATCAGGGAAAAGTTGAAGCAGGCGCAGAATCGTCAGAAGAGTTATTATGATGTCAAGCATCATCCATTGGAGTTCAGTGAGGGTGAGCACGTGTTTGTGAGACTTTCGCCTGTCACCGGTGTTGGACGAGCACTCGTAGTGAGGAAGTTGAGCCCGCGATTTATTGGGCCATACCAGATCCTTGGTAGAGTAGGACCTGTTGCCTATTGACTTGCCTTGCCTCCGAACTTAGCCAACATTCATTACCTGTTTCATGTGTCTCAGCTTCGGAGGTACATAGCGAATCCTTCGCACGTGGTGCAACCGGATGATGTGGAGGTTCGGGAGAACCTAAAGATTCCCGTCGAACCACTCAAGATTCTCGATCGAGGCGAGAAGCATCTTAGGAGCAAGACTATTCCGATGGTCAAAGTGCAGTGGACTGGACGTGGTCCCGAGGAGTGTACATGGGAGCGAGAGGACGAGCTTTTCCGGCAGTATCTTGAATTTTGAGACAGGTATGTTTCTGATTTTGAGGAAAAAATCCTTAAAAAGGTAGGGTGAATGTAAGAACCTGCACCGCTAATTAAGGTAATTAATTAAATAAAAGTGATAAGTAGGAAATAATTTCATAATTGACCCTAATAATTATTATGAGGCTCTAATAATTATAGTAAGTTGGTATAAATGCGTACCGTAAAAGAATCTCAGAAAATTATAATAAGTGCATGATAATTACTAGAATAATATGTAGGACTTGTAAAATGAGTTTCAAGTCAAAATAATGAGATCTAATGCCAGAACTGATACTGGCTATGGAAAAGCGCGTACCGAAAAGGTTCTCCGAAAAATAAAATAAAATATGAAAAATCCTAGAAAAATGAGTAGATTAAGATTCCAAAGTTTGGGTATTAATGCTATTAATGCTAATAATGCGCGTTAAGTGGCCTTGTGTAGCTAAAATGTGTAGCTATTAATGCTAATACTGCGCGTTAAGTGGCCTTGTGGCTATAAATATGCATACTAAGGCACACAACCCTAGATAACTAACCTATTCTACGTGAAGGAGTGGAGGCTGAGTAGCTGGTGCCTTTTCCTTGAGCTCTCTTCTTCGTTTTGAGACCAAGTTCTTACCTTTTCTTTGATTCTTCACACTTTCTTCTTGTATTCACTTGAGTGGTGTCTTGTGAATGTGGAGAGTGGGCTTGGGGGAGTGCTCAGCCACTGTTGGTGAGGGGTTTTGGGGCTGACTTGGTTGGTTTGGTTGTGGGAGTTTTGTGTTGGCACTTTGACCTTCAAAGAACCATTTTGTTGTTCAAAGGATCAACCTTTCCTCTCATTTTCATGCACCCTGAGAGGAAGCACCTTTGCATCTGTTGGTGAGCTCCAAGAGCACCTTCATCCTCTGTTTTGAGCTTTGGTAAGTTATACCAACCATAATCATGTGTTTAAATGCTTAAAAATGGAACCTTGATGCATGTATTGAACTAAGTGGATAACTTAAGGGTGGGTTAGGTTAAACACACCTAGAATTCATGTTTAAGTGTCTTTAATCGGTTCAAGTTGGATCATTTGGACTGGATATTCACGAAAATGCAGAATTGCATTCTGTCATGAAATATCCGGATATTTGTCGAACAGATATCCGGATATTAATATCCGGATATGGGGATCTGGATATCCGGATATGGTTAGTGTGATATCCGGATATTGCATATCCGGATATTTCCCCGAGGAATATTCGGATATTCTTGGCTTGCGAGGAACAATAGCGTACTGTTCATCCAGAATGGGTGGTTGGGTTTAGGGACCCTAGTTTAATGAAGTGGTACTTCTGTAATCAAGAGATGTAAGTCAGAACCACATGATTAAGGGCTTATGGCTTTGTTGGAAGCCTTAAGACGTAAAACGTAATGAAAAGGCGTGGTCTTTAAGTTGTATGCTTTTGGTGCATATTTAATGATATATTATTGGCCCATAATAGATTGTGATACTGCTGTGTTTGGACTGTGAGAGTGGTTGGACTCTTGGCTTGGATTGATTGCTTGCAAGGTAAGCTTTCGTGTCCTCGGTTTAGCCATGTTGTGGTTCCCCCATGTCCCATGGGGATGTGGTTTATGCATGCTGTGTTACATGCTTTTGATGCTTTTGAAAATGCTGTTGAGCTGTTACATGCAATGTGCTGTTATGATATGCATGTGAGTCCACATATACGGTAAGCCTGAGTATATAGTATATACAATATGGTGAGACTGTGGGTGAGGTGCAAGCGGTGTTCCTTGTACTTACTATGTGGGTAATAGACGTATTCTTGCATATCTCTGGCCAGTAGAATAGTGATAACTCATATGGCATTGGATATCTATTGCACTGCATACTTTTGGAACTTATACTGGAAATTACTTCTTTTAGAACTTATATTGCACATGTAAGTGACTTGGGGTGGAAGATCCTTGAGGACCCCATGTCTTACTGAGATTTCTTGTTATAGATCTCACCCCACGTTTTGGGACGCTTATTTCAGGTTCAGGTAACCCAGGGGTTGAGACCCATAGTGGCTGGAGGCCAGAGCTGAGTTAGATATTGCTGTTTTATGCTGACATGTTAGATGCTGGATATGCCTGTTGCTTTTATGTTTCGAGCTTCAGTTATTAATTGTTGTTGCTGTTGAGACAGCTGTTGGGCTCTGTTGCCTTATTTGGTGAGCATGAGGTTTGTCCATGCCACATAGACTTGGTATTGTCTTGTTTAAGTTAAAGTTGTATTAATATATCAGGATTTTGGTCCAGGCTATGTGTTGTAGTCTTGTGACTTAGATACTCACTTTATATTTATATATGAGGTATTTTAGTTAGTTGTCTTGCAATTTACATACAGGTGTTATTTTATGAAATTGATTAAGTAATCAACTTGGCTAAGGTTAATGACGTCATAATTGAATTAAAGAAAAAGTTATTTCGCATTTTAATTAAGCGTGGCTTAATACGATAATATGTTAACAAACCGGGTTAACCCGGGCTGTTACACATCATCCAAACGGACTATGGTGGAACAATGTAACAGCCCGTGTTAACCCATTTTGTTAACATACTATCGTATTAAGCCACGCTTAATTAAAATGCGGAATAACGTTTTCTTTAATTCAATTATGACGTTATTAACCTTAGCTAAGTTGATTACTTAATCAATTTCATAAAATAACGCCTGTATGTGAATTGCAAGACAACTAACTGAATACCTCATATATAGATTTAAAGTGAGTATCTACGTCACAGGACTACGACAAATAGTCTGGACCAGAATCCTGATACATTAATACAACTTTAACTTAAACAAGACATAATCAAGTCTATGTGGCATGGACAAACCCCATGCTCACCAAATATGGCAACATAGCCCCAACAGCAGTCTCAACTCAATTATCATAAGAATAACAAAAAACATAAATAGCAGCCAATATCCAGTCATGTCAGCATATACAGCAATATCTAACTCAGCTCTGGCCTCCTGCCACTAGGAGTCTCAACCCCTGGGTTCCCTGAACTTGAAATAAGCGTCCCCAAATGTGGGGTGAGATCTCTAACAAGAAATCTCAGTAAGACAATGGGTCCTCAAGGATCTTCCACCCCAAGCTTACTTACATGTGCAATATAAGTTCTAAAAGCAGTAATTTCCAGTATAAGTTCCAAAAGTATGCAGTGCAACATATATCCAATGCCATATGAGTTATCACTATTCTACTGGCCAGAGAAATGCAGGAATACGTCTATTACCCACACAGTAAGTACAATGAACACCGCTTGCACCTCACCCTATTGTATATACTACATACTCAGGCTTACCGTATAGGTGGACTCACATGCATATCATAACAGCACATTGTATATAACAGCTCAACAACATTTCCAAAACATCAAAAGCATGTAACACAGCATGCATAAATCACATCCCCATGGGACATGGCGGAACCACAACATGGCTAAACCGAGGACACGAAAGCTTACCTTGCAAGCAATCAATCCAAGCCAAGAGTCCAACCACTCTCAAAGTCCAAACACAGCAGTATCACAATCTGTTATGGACCAATAACATATCATTAAATATGCACCACAAGCATACAACTTAAAGACCATGCCTTTCCATTACGTTTTACTTCTTAAGACTTCCAACAAAGCCATAAGCCCTTAATCACATGATTCTGACTTAGTTCATTAATTACATAAGTCCAACTTCCTTAATCTAGGGTCCACAAACCCCCAATAGCCTACTGTATGAACAGTGCAGCTACTGTTCTTCGAAATCTCAGAATATCCAGATATTCCTCGGGGACATATTCGGATATGCAATATCCGGATATCACACTGACCATATCCGGATATTCAATATCCGGATATCCGGATCTCCATATCCGGATATCAATATCCGGATATCTCTCGACAAATATCCGAATATTTCACGACAGAATGCAGTTTCTCCATTTCGTGAATATCCAGTTTAAAGGTCCAACTTTTAACACTTATATACGTCCAAGGATCCATTTTTAAGCATATACAAGTTCTCTTAGGTGTTGGTTACTTCATTTTACCCATTAACAAGTCAAGACTTCATCTTTAAAGCATAAAAAACAAGATCAAGGTTGGTACAACTTACCAAAGCTCAAAATAGAGCAAGATGTGCTCTTGGAGCTCACCAATGATCCCTCACAGCTCAGCCTACCAAAGAGCACGAAAATGGCACCAAAGCTATGACCTTTCTTCCCAAGGAAGGCTCCTTGAAGCTCCAACAACCAAGGAAGAGTCTCACTCCCTCATACAAGACATCTCAGCCTGTAAACACACCCCAAACAGAGGCAAAACTCAAAACATAAGGCTCTCCTCACACACACAAGTCTCACCCACTCACCAACATGGTGTTTACTCAACAAAAGAGAAGAAGAAATGGAGCAAAGGTGACAACTTGGCTCAAGAATGAAGGAGAAGCCAATGAAACAGTCCCACAACTATTCAGCCACCAAAACTCACGTAGGAGGAGGAGTTATCTAGGGTTTTGTGCCCTTAGCATAAGTATAAATAGCCAAATGGTCACTTAATGCGCAGTATTAGCATTAATAGTTAAGTAAAATATTTTAATCCCAAACTTTGGAATTTTAACCTACTCATTTTTTTAAGAATTATCATATTTTTATTTTATTTTTCGGAGCACCTTTTCGGTACGCGCTTTTCCATAGCCAGTATCAGTTCTGGCATTAGATCTCATTATTTTGACTTGAAACTCATTTTACAAGTCCTACATATTATTTTAGTAATTATCATGCACTTATTATAATTTTCTGGGATACTTCACCGGTACGCATTTATACCGGGTAGCAGAATCGGTATCTGCGCTTTTCGTCCGAAAAGCGACTTTCAGCATTATTACCCACTTACTATAATTATTAAAGCCACATAATAATTATTAGGGTCAATTATGGAATTATTTCCTAATTATCACATTTATTTAATTAATCTCCTTAATTAGCGGTACGGGTTCTTACAAACAACATATTGAAGAAAACTCTGAAACCAAGAGGTTACCTGAAACTAGCTTTTCCATAAATCCTGCTTGTACGTCACTAAAGTTATTAGTATACTCGTAAGCGTCAAGACCACCTATTCAAACATGATCTTTATGTCAATACATAATTACTTACACTTGAATAATCCTCTTATATACATATGTATTTCGAAATTATTCTTCAAGTAGTTCTCATAATCCTTAACATATTCTTACTTACCAATTCATGCCAATTCATATCAATTCACAAGTTAATACTGAAACTTAAACATATACTTAAAGTCTTACATATTAACATATTTAACCTAATTCACTTTAACCCATAGGTTAACTTAGGTTTCCACACTTTCACCGTACATAACATATACTTGATTTCATTCAACCAAGCACTTAATTAAATCAAAAACCATACCTAGATCATACAACCACAAACTGGCCATGGTACTTGTAAGGTTACCATGTATCTCATGCATTCCATTTATCATCAAAGATTACTCAAAACAACTCTCAACTTTATTTTCCATTATTAAACTCAACGATCACATAAAGTGCCAATAACCACTCTATGCTTTCAAATAATGAATCAACCAATTCATTTCAACCTAATACATTCATTTAACACCAAACATCCTTAAAACATAAGCCAACAAGCTTCCAAATCAGTTTTACTCAATATGGCCTAAATAATACTTAATTTCCAGCCTAAACAGTCCACACCAATTAATTCACCTAAACTCCATTTCTTATCCGTTTGCCCTGAAATTTTAGTATGATATACTAGACACGCGAAGATTTAATTTTCAACAAACGACACTCAATTTGGAGGTCTATAACTCCATATATGAATTTTTTAAAAATAGGGTAGATTTAAGATTTACATGTTCCACGAATTTTATTCAACTTCCAATAATTCAAACTTAATCCAATCTACTTTATACTTATCAAAACACAAGATATATTCATGATTTAACATCATACAAATTAGCCCCATTCTCATAAACCGTAATTCAAAAATTGAAGGAAACAACCATCAAAAGTTATGATTAATACCTTAAATCACTTTAAGAAGACTATATCTTCAATTTTGCTTCAAACAAGCTTCAAAACCAGCAATCCCCCATGATTGCAGTTGCTTGTTGAAGTTTTAAGGAGGAGAAAACAAGGCACATGAAGCATCTTTTAAAGAATAGAAACTAGGTATTCAAAAAAAATAAGATTAGAAACTAGGGTTTTACTTACAAGATAACTAGGAAGATTTTCTATCAAAGAAACTATGCATTTTGGTGACCAAAAGACCAAGTTCTTGAGCTTCCTTTTTTCCCATGGCTTGCACGATTTTTAGGAAGAAGAAGCATCAGATTTTGCTCCTTTAAAGAAGCCAAAACCGACCTAAGGTGTGTAGGAAATATCAAGCACACCAATTTTGACTTTTTAAAGCTTTAGGTTATCTTGTTTCCTATTGGTTGATTTAATTAATCCTTGTCTTAATTTTTATAATTATTCTAAACATAGTTAACATGGTTTAAGAATACTTAAAACCCTTAAAAAATTCCATAGAATTTAATCATATAATTTAATTAAAGTTTAGACCTAGATTTTTCTTAATTGCAAAATGGTCCCTATACTTTCACATAATTAAAGTTCGACCCCTAAACTTTTTTAATATTCCTATAAGGGCCCTAATTGACTTGTTTAGCATGAATTTTATTTTCATAATTTATTTCATGTTAATCAAATGATTAACAGATTGATTCTAGCTTCCGTAACATATTTACCGTAAAACTACATAATATAACTATGTAATTTCATAATTTTCTATACTTGTGTAATTATATCCATAATAACCATACGTAATAAATTCTTAAAAGTTTGGGTTGTTATAAACTGTATCACAATTCTCAACAATACATAATTTTTTCACCTTATCATTTGTAAACAAATATTTCAATTAAGAACCTTAGAATCTTAAAATGTTGGGTGATGTTATATTAATAATTCCATATTTATTTAACAGTTTTCGTAAACTCTGGTTGAGGTTTTGTAAATTTTATTATTATTTCGCAAATGCCTAGCTATAATTGGCTTTATCTTGAATGAAGCTAAAAAATCATTCTGATTTTTTTTCTTCATATTATGCAGACGAAAAAGTTAGTTTTTTAATATTTGGTGGATTAGGGTCACAATTTTGATTAGACATTCAAATTATAAGATTAATATAAATTTATTAGTATCATCATGTTGATAATTATATTTTATTCATACTTAAATTTTCATATGTTTCTCAACCATATCTCGTTCATGCCGCATTTGGGCCGGTCTACCTTTTAGTAATTTTTTGTTTTGTAATGTCCGTGTGATTAATATGGAAGTATCAATTAAGGGAATGGAACAAGTGTATACTTTGCCAAACGTCAATCATGCCTGCATCAATACCACCTCCAAGTTTTGTCTTGTTTTGCTTTTGGTCATGGTTTTTTGAAATGTTTATGCTTATAATATAAGGAAAAAAGTTTTTTCGTCTTACTGCAAAATATGTTTTCATTCCGGCATAGACATATATTGGTGGGTCCTATTGCAAATTTATTCTCTCATTTCAATGTCTTTTCTCTCTCCTAAATTTCTCCATCAGCCGGAATGAATACTATTATAATGTAAAAAGAGAAAATATTACCCATAATATAAAGGGATTACTATTTCTCATATTACATGATATGAGGCTCAAGTTCTTTTTCTCTCTCTTCTTTTTACATGGCCCCACACACTTTTATATGTGTATAGGAAATAAAATTATCTTATACAATATGAGAAACATTAATCCGTAATATAAGTGAATCAATCATTTGGTGCAAGCTTCTTCACCACATGCCCTTCATGCCGTAGATTCGGGGCATTTGGTAAAGGAAAAAAAATTGTTCTGAGAATCATGATTCCTAGGAATATGCTGAGAAAGTGAATTTCCCATAAATGTTAAAAAAAATTGTTTGATAGGTCAAAATATTACCAGGAATGTTGGCTCAAGTTTTTCGGGAATCTAAAATTCGCCCACATACCAAACGCCCCATAAGATTATTTATAGATATCATTCAAGCAACTGGATCATATGATATGGCCTTTTCACTATATGTCATTTATGTCACAATCCTGCTAGTCCAACTTTAAGTTTTTTTTTCAATGTTCACCATTAAGGTAGTTAAAATCGATATTTTATGTAAAACTGGAAGGGGGATAAAAAATCGTAAAACGTAAATCGTAACATAAAAAAAATCATAAAAATGTAAGAGCATTTGGAATATTAGTAAAATTGTTTTAATGAAAAAATCATAAAAGAGTAAAATTATAGTGATAAATCGAGATTTTAACTATCATATTCACCATTTGTCAAACAGTTAAGCACCTAGCGCAATATGGTGCTAGGTAGGGCCATAAAATTTCCTTCCCATGTATAAAATCTTACATCTCCCACATCCATTTAGAATTCTAGCAATCTCCCATCTATAGTACTCACTTGTAAGTTGTAACACCCTAAATTTGTAAATATATAAATTTTTTATATAATAATTGAATTATTAAAACATAATTTAATTATTTTTGTGAAAATTAAACTAAATCTTATGTGGGGAATGTTACTGCCACTTTTGTGGTAAGGATAAGTGCAATATTAAACTTATCATACTCCATTATACCAAAATATGTCACAATTGTTAAAATTTTCAAAACATGAAATCATAGTTTAAGGTTTAATTTCAAATATATCTTATACAATTACTTAAAATTTCCAAAAAAATAAATAAATATAAAAATTCTAACTTGGAATGATTGAGATGTTATCCTCATTGTTCACAGCTAGCCCTAACTTTTAGACTCGTGCTTCACTAAGAATATGCTCTCTCGAAGGATTGTTGCAACATACAAACACACAAATACAAACAGTAAGCAAAAATTGATAATCTCAATCTAAAACACGAGGATAATCATAATTCTAGTATTTCAAAATATTCAATTTAAGCATTAATCAAAGTATTTCATTGCCATAATTAATTTCATTTAGTGAGAAAAAACTATGGTAGGCATGCAAAGCCTTATTACTAGCCACGTATAAACAATACTATTTTTTTGCCATCATCACAACATCAACACTTGTTGTACACACCTCTCCACCAAAGTTGCAACTAGTACCCTGTAAGAACCCACATCGCTAATTAAGGAAATTAATGATTTAATTGTGATAAATTAGGAAATGATTCCATAATTGACCTTAATAATTATTATTTGGCTTAAATAATTATAGGAAGTGATTTAGAATGCTGAAAGTCGCTTTTCAGAAGAAAAGTGCAGATACCGGTTATGCTAGTCTGTATAAATGCGTACCGAAAAAGTATCCCGGAAAATTATAATAAGTGCATGATAATTACTAGAATAATATGTAGGACTTGTAAAACAAGTTTCAAGTCAAAATAATGAGATCTGATGCCAGAACTGATACTGGCAATGGAAAAGCGCGTACCGGAAAGGTTCTCCGAAAAATAAAATAAAATAAAAATATGAAAAATCTTAGGAAAATGATTAGGTTAAGATTCCAAAGTTTGGGATTAAGATCTTTTGCGTAGCTATTAATGCTAATATTGCGCGTTAAATGGCCAAGTGGCCTATATATACTACTATTAAGGGCACACAACCCTAGGCTTTAGTTTTTCTGCGTGGAGAGGAGGCTGACCAGCTTCTGTTGCTACTGTCTCATTGCTTCCTCATCATTCCCTTAGCCTTGTGACCTCTTTTCCTCCATTTCTCTTTACCTTGTGCCTTGAGGGAGTGGGAGAGAGCATTGTGGGTGTAAAAAGGAGCATCCTTGCCGAGTCTTGTGGCTGTGTGAGGTCAGTTTTGGGGGCTGAGTTATGTTGAGTGAGAGTTGTGAGCTTCTCCTTGGTTGTAGGAGCTCCAAGAAGCCATTTTTGTGAAGACAAGACCCATCTTAGTGTGCATTTTCGTGCACAGAGTTGAGGCAGACTTGGGAGCTGTTGTGTGAGCTCCAAGAGCATCATCTACCTTTGCTTTTGGCTTGTGGTATGATCACCACATTTGAACTTGAGTTTTCTTAGTTAAAAATGGAACCTTGATGCATGTATTGAGTTAAGTGGATAACTTCAGGGTGGGTAAGGTTAAACACACTTAGAAATGCATGTTTAAGTGTCTTTAATCGGTTAAAGTTGGATCCTTTGGACTGGATATTCACGAAAATGCAGAACTGCATTCTGTCGTGAAATATCCGGATATTTGCCGAACAGATATCCGGATATTGATATCCGGATATGGGGATCTGGATATCCGGATATTGAATATCCGGATATGGTCAGTGTGATATCCGGATATTGCATATCCGGATATGTCCCCGAGGAATATCCGGATATTCTGAGATTTCGAAGAATAGTAGCTGTGTTGTGGGTACAGTAGGCTATTGGGGGTTTGTGGACCCTAGATTAAGGAAGTTGGACTTCTGTAATTAATGAACTAAGTCAAAATCATGTGATTAAGGGCTTATGGCTTTATTGGAAGACTTAAGACGTAAAACATAAAGGAAAGGCGTAGTCTTTAAGTTGTATGCTTGTGATGCATAATTAATGATATATTATTGGTCCATAACAGATTGTGATACTGCTGTGTTTGGACTTGAGAGTGGTTGGACTCTTGGCTTGGATTGACTGCTTGCAAGGTAAGTTTTCGTGTCATCGGTTTAGCCATGTTGTGGTTCCACCATGTCCCATGGGGATGTGGTTTATGCATGATGTGTTACATGCTTTTGATATTTGGAAATGCTGTTGAACTGTTATATGCAATATGCCTTTATGATATGCAATGTGGTGTCCACCTTTACGATAAGCCTGTGTATGTAGTACATACGATATGGTGAGCCTGTGGGTGAGGTGCAAGCGGTGTTCCTTGTACTCATGTGGGTGTAGACGTATTCCTACATTGCTCTGGCCAGTAGATAGTATAAACACACATGGCACGAATATTTGTTGCTCTGCATACTTTTGGAACTAATACTGAAAATACTGCTTTTTGAACTTATATTGCACATGTAAGTGAGCTTGGGGTGGAAGATCCTTGAGGACCCTTCGTCTTACTAGATTTCTTGTTTAGAGATCTCACCCCACGTTTGGGGACGCTTATTTCAGGTTCAGATAATGTTGAGGGCTCAGGCGGTAGGAGGCGGGAGCTGAGTTAGACATTGATGATATTATATGCTGACATTGTTGGATGCTGGTTATATATGCTGCTTATGCTTTTAGCTTCATTTATGAAGGGATTGTCTGTTGAGACTATTGTTGGGCATTGTACCGTATTTGGTGAGCATGGGGATTGTCCATGCCACATAGACTTGATTATGTCTTCTTTTAGTTAAAGTTGTTTTAATGTATCCGGATTTTGGTCCAGGCTATGTGTTGCAGTCCAGTGACTTAGATACTCACTTTATATTTATATCTGAGGTATTTCAGTTAGTTGTCTTGCAATTTACATACAGGCATTATTTTATGAAATTGATTAAGTAATCAAGTTGGCTAAGGTTAATGACGTCATAATTGAATTATAGAAAAAGTTGTTCCGCATTTTAATTAAGCATGGCTTAATATGATAGTATGTTAACAATCTGGGTTAACACGAGCTGTTACATACCACAGGAGTCTTATTGACAGATACCATTTTGGGGAGAATGAATAAGCATTATTTTCACATCATATAGGCATAACTGTCAAAATAATGTGTTTGTTACTTTTATGAGGTATCATCCAAAAAGTTAACTTCCACTTTATCTTATCACACATAAATTAGAGAATATGATCTTGTCACAAATCACACACTAAGAAATCTCTTGAGGAGTTTCATAAATTTCACATCGATGATTTGACATTTGTCAAGAGTCGGAATCATGACATATACATGTGCGAGCACGGGCACATGCACACACATGTATATAGCATATAACAAATTCATACCAACCTAATATTATTTATAAGTTAGGATCATATACAAAAAATTCATATATGATTAACCTACGATTATCTAAATATTAGGATTATCTCTACTCCATCCTTGAAGGCTTTAACAAAAGAAGAGAGCAGTATGAAGGAAATCGTAGTTGGCAGCTGAAGGGGAAATATCATTGCAACATAAATAGAGAGGTTGAGAGAAAGCAAGATTAGGCAATAAATAAGTTGGGCCTATTAAATGAGTTTAATCGGTCAAGCTTATTATGTCAGTGGTTAAATGAGGCTAATAGGTCACATGCCCATATCATCTCTAATGGTATGTACTAGCTCTTGATTTTGGTCCATAATGGAAAATTAGGTTTTGTTGGTCTTATGCGATAAGATCAAGCAAGAATCTGTGAAGCATGTGTTTGAATGAGATTACATGGGCTTGGTCTATGTATGCGCAAGGTAACTAAGGTCACGATGCATTAATCACTTTCGTTAATAGGCTTAGGATATGCAGCTAAGATAAGACAGAGAAATTATGAGATAAAATCTTATATTCATTTAAATTTGAAATTCAAATCAAATTTGAATTCGTATAACTTAATTATGGATAAAGATAAGATTTTATTTTATCCTCAATAAATGATTCTTATCCAAGATAAAAGAGTGTTCTGCATAAATTTGAATTTTGAATTAGGATTTGATGATATCACATATAATTTGAATTCAAAAGTTAAGGATTTAACATAAACAAAACTAGATGGATAAGAGATTAAACACATGACTGGATCATGATATCACTCATTCTTGCACCCCACCCACTCCAACACAAGATTACCTTTTCTCCAACCTTGGACAGCCTAGCAAGCATTCAAACACAGAGGATTCATAGAGAATGAGTTCTCTCACGCCATTGAAGCGATATTATGGATTAATGTCAGAGGGTGTTGTACGCTTTTACGCGAAAATGATCCAAATTATTGGAAATCACGAACAAGGTGCAAATGTATGACCTTTACACATTTTTAGGAATTATTATTGGACAGGATCCTATTTTATGCATATGTGTATAAATGGTTTGCACATTTTCGCTTGAACAAAAAAAAGGTTCTGTTCTAATCACATGCATATCGCGACTTCCCTAATAGATAAATATAGCATTTTCGACTTTCAAATGCTTACACGTAGTGGTGGCAATACAAGTCGACCCAACACTATATGATACGACACAAATTCGACACGAACTCAAATATACTCAACACAAATATGACACGAATTTGAAATCGGGTTGAAATCTTTAACACGAACACGACCCGCTAATTTTGCTAATTGACACGACACGAATAATGTGCAAAGTCATAGTGTGTCACTTATTATGTGGATTGACATGACATAACACGAATAATATGTCAACCCCAAATTATGTTACTTTTCAGGGAGGTCAACTTGGGACAATATGACATGAATAAACAATTTACCACCCGACACGAATAACCCCTAAGAAGATTAATTTCAAGTTTGCGGGTTGACATTGAAGACCTCTTATGCATTATGAAATATATATTTTGATGATGACAAAGGATTTACAAAAAGTCCAAATTGAAGATGGAGTTTGAAGATACAAGTGATTAGGTATTTTTAGAAATTATGTTACACACTATATTATATCATATAGTATCTACCTAAGCTCCAATGTATATTGTAACAGTCCGTGTTAACACGATTTGTTAACATACTATCGTATTAAGCCATAGTTAATTAAAATGCGGAATAACTTTTTCTTTAAACTTACCAATTGATTACTTAATCAATTTCATAAATAATGTCTGTATGTAAATTGCAAGACAACTAACTGAAATACCTCATATATAAATATAAAGTGAGTATCTAAGTCACAGGACTACAACACATAGCCTGGACCAAAATCCTGATACATTAATACAACTTTAACTAAAAGAAGACATAATCAAGTCTGTGGCATGGACAATCCCCATGCTCACCAAATAAGGCACAATGCCCAACAATAGTCTCAACAGACAATCCCAAACATAAATGAAGCTAAAAGCATAAAGCAGCATGCATAACCAGCATCCAACAATGTCAGCATATAATATCATCAATATCTAACTCAGCTCCGGCCTCCTACCGCCTGAGGCCTCAACATTACCAGAACCTGAAATAAGCGTCCCCAAACGTAGGGTGAGATCTCTAAACAAGAAATCTCAATAAGGCAAGGGGTCCTCAAGGATCTTCACCCCAAACTCACTTACATGTGCAATATAAGTTCAAAAAGCAGTATTTCCAATATTAGTTCCAAAAGTATGCAGTGCAATATATATTCATACCATGTGTGTTTATACTATCTACTGGCCAGAGAAATGTAGGAATACGTCTATACCCACATGAGTACAAGGAACACCGCGTGCACCTCACCCACAGCCTAACCATATCGTATGTACTACATACTCAGGCTTACCGTAAAGGTGGACACCACATTGCATATCATAAAGGCACATTGCATATAACAGCTCAACAACATTTCCAAATATCAAAACTCAAAAGCATGTAACACAGCATGCATAAACCACATCCTCATGGGACATGGTGGAACCACAACATGGCTAAACCGAGAACACGAAAGCTTACCTTGCAAGCAATCAATCCAAGCCAAGAGTCCAACTACTCTCAAGTCCAAACACAGCAGTATCACAATCTGTTATGGACCAATAATATATCATTAATTATGCATCACAACCATACAACTTAAAGACTACATCTTTCCTTTACGTTTAACATCTTAAGGCTTCCAACAAAGCCATAAGCCCTTAATCACATGATTCTGACTTAGTTCATTAATTACAGAAGTCCAACTTCCTTAATCTAGGGTCCACAAACCCAAGCACCCATTCTGGATGAACAGTACGCTACTGTTCCTCGCAAACCCAGAATATCCGGATATTCCTCGGGGACATATCTGGATATTCAATTTCCGGATATCACTCTGACAATATCCGGATATCCAATATCCGGATATACAGATCCCCATATCCGGATATCAATATCCGGAAATCAATATCCGGATATTTGTTCGACAAATATCCGGATATTTCATGGCAGAATGCAGTTCTGCATTTTCGTGAAGATATCCTTCCAAGGTCCAACTTTTAACACTTAAAAATGTTAAAGCATCCATATTTACACTGTTTTAAGTTCATACTCAGATTACTTTCTTTCTTACTCATTAAACACGGCTAGACATCAACTTTAACCATCAAAACTTAAGATCAAAGGTGGCAAAGCTTACCAAAGCTCAAAACAGAGCAACAATGGCTCTTGGAGCTCACAAATGGTCCCTCAAAGTTCTGACTTTGCCCCAACAAGAAAATGACACCAAGCTATGACCTTTCTTCACAAGAAAGGCTCCTTGAAGCTCCAACACTCAAGCAAGAGACTCATACCCTCACACTAGGCAACTCAGCCCACAAACCTCCTACAAACAGAGGCACAAACTCAGAATAAGTCCTCCCACACAACCCCCAAGGATCACTCTCACTCTTACCAAGTGTTTTAGTGAAGGAACCAAGAAGAAATGAGGTCCCTTGGCTCCAATGGTGAAGGAAGGAAGAGGGTGGCAAGTGGCTGCACAAGCTGCAGAATTCTCACGTAGAGGAGCTGCACATTTGACCTAGAAATTGTTCCATTTAGCATATATAGCCATTTAAGTCATAACGCGCAGTATTAGCCTTAATAGCTACGCAAAACATTTTGATCCCAAACTTTGAAATCTTAACCTACTCATTTTTCTAAGATTTATCATATTTTTATTTTATTTCTCGAAGCACCTTTCCGATACGCGCTTTTCCATAGCCAGTATAAGTTCTCATTATTTTGACTTGAAACTTGTTTTACATGTCCTACATATTATTCTAGTAATTATCATGCACTTATTATAATTTTTCGGGATACTTTTTCGATACGCATTTATACTCGGTAGCAGAATCAGTATCTGCACTTTTCTTCCGAAAATCGACTTTCAGCATTCTTACTCACTTATTATAATTATTTAAGCCAAATATTAATTATTAAGATCAATTATGAAATCATTTCCTAATTTATCACAATTAATTCATTAATTACCTTAATTAGCGGTGCGGGTTCTTACATTCACCCCACCTTTTTAAGGATTTTGTCCTCAAAATCAAAAACATACCCGTCTCGAAAGTCGGGATACTGCCGAAGAAGCTCTTCCTTTCGCTCCCATGTGCACTCCTCGGGGCTACGCCCAGTCCACTGCACTTTGACCATCGGAATAGTCTTGCTTCTAAGCTGCTTCTCGCCTCGATTGAGAACCTTGAGTGGTCCGACGGGAGTCTTTAGGTTCTCCCGAACCTCCACATCATACGGTTGCACCATGTGCGAAGGAACCGCTATGTACCTCTGAAGCTGAGACACGTGAAACACGTCGTGGATGTTGGCTAAGTTCGGAGGTAAGACAAGTCGATAGGCAACAGGTCCTACTCTACCAAGGATCTGGTAGGGCCTAATAAATCGCGGGCTCAACTTCCTCACTCCGAGTGCTCGTCCAACACTGGTGAAAGGTGAAAGTCTCACAAACACGTGCTCACCCTCACTGAACTCCAGTGGACGATGCTTGACATCGTAGTAGCTCTTCTGGCGATTCTGCGCTTGCTTCAACTTTTCCCTGATCATCTGGATCTGCTGGGTAGTATCTTGGACAAAGTCCAAGCCGAAAAGCTCTTTGTCTCCAACCTCAGACCAGCAAGTAGGAGTCCGACACCTCCTACCATACAGCGCCTCGTAGGGTGCCATGCCCAGACTAGCATGAAAACTGTTGTTGTACGAAAATTTTACCAACGGAAGGTACCTATCCCATGCTGAACCCTGCTCCAACGTGCAAGCCCTCAACATGTCCTCCAATGTCTGGATGGTCCGCTCAGTCTGTCCGTCAGTCTGAGGGTGATAGGCGGTACTCAATCTCAGCTGTGTAGCAAAAGCTCCCTGCAGCGCCTCCCAGAACCGAGATGTGAACTTCGGGTCCCTATCACTGATGATACACTCGGGCACCCCGTGAAGCCTCACAATCTCGCGGACATATAGCTTGGCCAACTGCTTTGTAGTGAAGCTCACCTTCACTGGAAGAAAATGGGCAGACTTGGTCAATCTGTCCAAAATGACCCAGATAGAATCACAACCAGCCTAAGTCTTCGGCAACCCCACCACGAAGTCCATGGAAATTCTCTCCCACTTCATTGTGGAATGTCAAGAGGTTGAAGCTTACCAGACAGCTTCTGGTGCTCAATCATCACTTTCTGACATATCAAACATTTGGACACGTAGACCGCTGTCTTTAATAAGGGTCAATTAATCATGTGATTCTGACTTACATCTCTTGATTACAGAAGTACCACTTCATTAAACTAGGGTCCACAAACCCAAGCACCCATTCTGGATGAACAGTTCGCCACTGTTCCTCGCAAGCCCAGAATATCCGAATATTCCTCGGGGAAATATCCGGATATGCAATATCCGGATATCACACTAACCATATCCGGATATCCAGATCCCCATATCCGGATATCAATATCCGGATACCATATCCGAATATTAATATCCGGATATCTGTTCGACAAATATCCGAATATTTCACGACAGAATGCAATTCTGCATTTTCGTGAATATCCAGTCCAAAGGATCCAACTTAACCGATTAAAGACACTTAAACATGAATTCTAGGTGTGTTTAACCTAACCCACCCTTAAGTTATCCACTTAGTTCAATACATGCATCAAGGTTCCATTTTAAGCATTTAAACACATGATTATGGTTGGTATAACTTACCAAAGCTCAAAACAAAGGATGAAGGTGCTCTTGGAGCTCTCCAACAGATGCAAAGGTGCTGCCTCTCAGGGTGCACAAAAATGAGAGGAAAGGTTGATCCTTTGAACAACAAAATGGTTCTTTGAAGGTCAAAGTGCCAACACAAAACTCCCACAACCAAACCAACCAAGTCAGCCCCAAAACCCCTCACCAACAGTGGCTGAGCACTCCCCCAAGCCCACTCTCCACATTCACAAGACACCACTCAAGTGTATACAAGAAGAAAGTGTGAAGAATCAAAGAAAAGGTAGGAACTTGGTCTCAAAACGAAGAAGAGAGCTCAAGGAAAAGGCACCAGCTACTCAGCCACCACTCCTTCACGTAGAATAGGTTAGTTATCTAGGGTTGTGTGCTTAGTATGCATATTTATAGCCACAAGGCCACTTAACGCGAAGTATTAGCATTAATAGCTACACAAAAGATTTTGATCCCAAACTTTGGAATCTTAACCTACTAATTTTTCTAGGATTTTTCATATTTTTATTTTATTTTTCGGAGCACCTTTTCAGTACGCGCTTTTCCATAGCTAGTATCAGTTCTGGCATCAGATCTCATTATTTTAACTTGAAACTCGTTTTACAAGTCCTACATATTATTCTAGTAATTATCATGCACTTATTATAATTTTCTGAGATACTTTCACGGTACGCATTTATACCGACTAGCAGAACCGGTATCTGCACTTTTCGCCCGAAAAGCGACTTTCAGCATTATTACCCACTTACTATAATTATTAGAGCCTCATAATAATTATTAGGGTCAATTATGGAATTATTTCCTAATTATCACTTTTATTTAATTAATTACCTTAATTAGCGGTACGGGTTCTTACATTCACCCCACCTTTTTAAGGATTTTGTCCTCAAAATCAGAAATATACATGTCTCGAAAGTCGGGATACTGCCGGAGAAGCTCGTCCTCTCGCTCCCATGTACACTCCTCGGGACCATGTCCAGTCCACTGGACTTTGACCATCGGAATAGTCTTGCTCCTAAGCTCACCAGTAAGTAGGAGTCCTACACCTCCTACCATACACCGCCTCGTAGGGTGCCATGCCCAGGCTAGCATGAAAACTGTTGTTGTATGAAAATTCCACCAACGGAAGGTACCTATCCCATGTTGAACCCTACTCCAACGTGCAAGCCCTCAACATGTCCTCCAATGTCTGGATGGTCCGCTCAGTCTGTCCGCCAGTCTGAGGGTGATAGGCGATACTCAATCTCAAGCACCTCCCAGAATCGAGAAGTGAACTTCGGGTCCCTATCACTGATGATACTCTCGGGCACCCCGTGAAGCCTCACAATCTCGCGAACATAAAGCTTGGCCAACTGCTCTGTAGTGAAACTCACCTTCATTGGAAGAAAATGGGCATACTTCGTCAGCCTGTCCACAATGACCCAGATAGAATCACAACCTTCCTGAGTCTTCGGCAACCCCACCACGAAGTCCATGAAAATGCTCTCCCACTTCCACTGTGGATCCTCAAGAGGTTGAAGCTTACCAGACGATTTCTGGTGCTCAATCTTTGCTTTCTAACATATAAGGCAGTTGGACACGTAGGCAGGGAGTTATTTAGGGTTTTGTGCCCTTAGTGGTAGTATATATAGCCCCAAAGCCACTTAACGCGCAGTATAAGCATTAATAGCTACGCAAAAGATCTTGATCCCAAACTTTGGAATCTTAACCTACTCATTTTTCTAAGATTTGTCATAATTTTATTTTATTTTTCGGAGTACCTTTCCGGTACGCGCTTTTCCATATCCAGTATCATTTCTGGCATCAGTTCTCATTATTTTGGCTTGAAACTTGTTTTACAAGTCCTACATATTATTCTAGTAATTATCATACACTTATTATAATTTTACGGGATACTTTTTCGGTACGCATCTATACCGACTAGCAGAATCGGTATCTGGACTTTTCTTCTGAAAAGCGACTTTCAGCGTTCTTACTCACTTACTATAACTTTTAGCTGCCATTTAGCAGTTATATCAAGTTTTGTGTCTTACAACCACTTCATCTCTAGGACAACCAATCTTGCATTTGATTATGTTACATTCGAGATGCTGATTTCGGAAACAATGGTTGGTGGGTTGATCGGCAGGTGTGGCTCAAACATATCAAGGATCAGAAATGAGTCTGGAGCAATGATCAAGGTTAGTCTTCTAACTACTTAGCATAGCCATGGCTCATATATGTGAGGCACCAGACTTATTATAACTATTCCTATCTTGTTGGATCAACAAAAATGGTTTGAGAATAACTGTGATTTGTGAAATAAATGAAAAAAATTTAAGAAAATGAAGATGATTAAAAAGTTCGTTTAGAAACTCAAGAATAAAGATTTAAGGTTAAAAATAATAATTGAGAAAATATTGCGGTAAGAGAAACAAACACCTTTTTGATCCCCACTTTATAATCTGAATTAACGTTTACATTCTATTTACCCATTGATCAAACGATTCACCAATTTTTAACTGATTGGTTAAACCCTAATCCTTTAGTGACATTAATCTTCTTTAACCCTATTAGAACCCTAATCCCTTAGTGATCCATTTTTAGTATAAACGTTTAAATCGATGAATCTTTCACGTTTGCGGTTCATGTAGCCTATCCCTAGTGCATACATGAACAATTACATTCCTTTTTGTCAGGAATTAGGATCCCAATATCTCTATTGCGAACCCTAACCCTCACAATCACATTAGAGTGATCAGATCTAAAAGAATTTAAGAGATCAAGAGCAAAGGAAAATAAATTCAATTGGATAAACGAATGTAAAGCTAAAACAAATTACAAGGGGTTCACATCAAGGGTTGTGACCCTCACCACAATAAAAAAAGAACTAGCCAACCATAGTCATGACTGATCTCGAAAAATAAAACATAAATTGAAAAGAAAAAGAAGAAAAACTAGAAGAACACGAAGAACACGAAGAACTTCGAAGAACTCCGGATTCTCCCCTGAAGAAATCTGAATGGAGTGGTATTCTGAATTATGTGGAATGTCCCTGGAATGGTGGAGAGGACCCCTTTATATAGCAACCTGGTGCCTCGAGTCTTTCGAAAATGCCCTCTGTAAGAACCCGCACCGCTAATTAAGGTAATTAGTGAATTAATTATGATAATTAGGAAATAATTCCATAATTGACCCTAATAATTATTAATGGGCTTAGATAATTATATTGAGTGAGTAAAAATGCTGAAAGTCGCTTTTCGGAAGAAAAGCACAGATACCGGTTCTGCTACTCGGTATAAATGCGTACCGGAAAAGTATTCCGGAAAATTATAACGAATGCATGATAATTACTAGAATATTATGTAGGACTTGTAAAACAAGTTTCAAGTCAAAATAACGTAATCTGATGCCAGAACTGATACTGGCTATGGAAAAGCGCGTACCGGAAAGGTGCTCCGAAAAATAAAATAAAAATATGAAAAATCTTAGAAAAATGCGTAGGTCTAGATTCCAAAGTTTGAGATCAAGATCTTTTACTTTGCTATTAAGGCTAATACTGCGCGATTAGTGGCTTGTGCCTATAAATAGACCCATTAAGGGCACAAAACCCTAGGTTGAACCATATTGGACGTGGAGGGGGGGCTGTTCTGAATGCTTGGCACTGTTGCAATGCATTCTCCCACCATTGTGAGCTTGGTGACCCTTCCCCTTCAATCTTCTTCACCTTTCCTTCCCTTTCGTCTTCATAAACACTTGTGATCATCCTTGTGAGAGTGAAAGGAGTGTTCTTGGGCAGTGTCAACTGCTGTGTGTGTGAGGTTAGTGAGGCTGAGTTTGGAGCTTTAGTGATGGCTACCTTGTGGTAGTCATTGAGAGCTTCAAAGTGTCATCTTGTGGTGCAAGAACCCACCTTGGTGTTGTCATTTTCGTGCTCCTTGTTTGGCCTGAGTTGAGGAACCTTGGGAGAGCTCCAAGAGCACACCTTGCTCTGTTTTGAGCTTTGGTAAGTTCCTACACCTTTGATCTTAAGTTTTGATGCTTAAAGTTGATGTCTTGGCCATGTTTAATGAGTAAACAAGAGGGTATAATGAGTATGAACCTAAAACAGATTAAAAATGCATGCTTTAACGTGTACATGTGTTAAAAGTTGGAACTTTGGGATGGATGACGTGAATCGGCAAGTGTACCGAATCGCGCAAGTAATACAATGATAAGTCAAAGTTCGTATCCACAGAGAGTGTGTCTAAATCAATTAAAACTTTTCCTTTTAAGATTAAATCTTCAAAGATGTTTTTGACACGAATGTCAGGATTGTGTGGGAATTTGATTTGTAATATAAAAAGACTTGTTTTTGGTTCTTTTTGAAAAAGAAATAAAATAAGGGTTTGAAAATGTGAGAAAAACGCTGCAGTTAGAGAACACTCACCAATGATCCCCACCTTTTACTCTGGATTAAGTTAAATATTAATATATAAATCGTGAAATTAGATAATTATCAGATAAAGGTATCAATAGTTAATTCTCAATCCCTTGAGGAATTAACCCTTTAATCTCATATAGAACCCTAATTCCTTGAGGTGCCCTATATGAGATCAAACATAAAGATCGATAATTAAAACATCTACAATATGAATCATGTCTATGTCTAGATCATGTTCATATCGTCGTTCTATCCCCTTTCTGGATTAAAGACCTCAGATCCCTCTTGTTGGCCCTAATCCTCAGATTTATTATTACTTACTAGATTGATCGGATCTGATAATAACAATAACAATACGATCAGAATAGAACGAAATTCAAAAGATAAATATATCAATAAAAACTCAATCCATTGTATCAGGGGTTCACAAGGGTTCGTGACCCTAACTACAGCAAAGAGGTTCTAGCCAACCATTATCATGGCTAGAATCCAATATTCAATTGAAAACATAAACTAAAAGAACTACAGAAAGGTAGAAGAAGAGATCTCTCTCCAGAGCTTCCGCCTCCGAATGACCTCAGTTGTTCAGAATATCCGAAGTGCCTTCTAGGGTTGCCTTATGCCCTTTTTATAACCTGAGAATCCTCCTTTTCTCGCAACTGACAGCTGTCCATCTCAATTCCACGCTTGGAGCGCAGGATCCACGCTCCAAGCGTGGAGCTTCTGCCTCTTTTTGTCTTCTCCACGCTTCAAGCGTGGAGTTCCACGCTTGAAGCGTGGACTCACTGTCTTGAAGTCTTTTCCCACGCTTCAAGCGTGGGTTCCTACGCTTGGAGCGTGGGGCTTCTGTCTGATTTTTCTTTTAGCTCCTTTATTTGTCATTTTCCTCCTGTAAACATGAAGAATCTGAGTGAGAGAGTATCTGACAATTTTTATTCAATAATTTCACCACATATACACTTTTATACACAGTTTTAGATCTGATTTCCTGCTGTTTTTGATCTATAAAAGTATATATGCTGGGAGCATATCAAACAATTCCCAGATTTAAACATTGTTGTCCTCAGCAATAAACTGATTCAAACTTAGAAACATGTACAGCGGTGTTTCAACACAATATCAACCAAACACTTGAAGAAATCATTATGTCATGCCTGACTGAATTCTGCAAGAATTCTGATTATGCCATTAATTCTCTGAAAAATAATGAATGTAATCTGAACATCCCTCACCAAGACAAACTATATCACTCACACTCTTGTGTTTTTAGGGTATCAGACATACATAACCATCACAGCTGAAACACTGCCATAGGCTTGATCATATTCTCAAGATCCTTAAAATTGAAGGATTCAAACACATGCACTTAACTGATCAAAGGACTTTCAATGGTTTTAATTTGGCCTGGCTACAGGTAGGAATTTGTATGGAGAGTGGCTTCAAATGCTATGAGATTGACACTGAGAACAACACAATTTAGATAAGTTTAACTCATCAGTTTTGCTCCACTAACTTGCCCACAGAATTTCGGGAAGTCAATTCCTATGTTTGACCAATTTATTCACAATGCTTCACCCGCATGTTTTTCTTTTCCCTTTTCTTTCTCTTTTTTTTTCTTTCTTTTTCCCTTTCCAATTTGCTTAGTGTAGTGGAGCTTACCTTAGATATTTTCTCTCTTTTTGAGAAAAATCAGTAGTTCAATCTCACTTAGGGTAAGTTTATCATGGATAAGCTAAGCAACATTTTGGTAATTACCAATAAATAGGCTCGGCTTAAAGGGATAACAATGGAAAAATTATTTATACAGGTGAGCTATATGGCCAGAGCTATCAAGAACAAATTGCCTTATCATATCAGTTAAAATGCATGCCTTGTAGAGAAACAAACCAAGTTCTAGAGTGTCAGTACAGTGAGGCCTCTCAGAAAAAAAATTACTGTATAGGCTCAAACCTCAAGGCTATGATTTCAGACTAGATTTTCACAGAGATATCAGGCATATCATCTATTCTAGCACATAATTTCAGACAGACGAACAATTCTAATCTCTACTCATGCCAAGTGACATCATGCCAAAATTTTCAAAGCTTAATGTACTTCCTAAGATGAACTCAATCATTTGTTTAGGGAAGCAACATCTAAATCTGAGATTATCAATAGGCATATTCCAAACAACAGGCATATTCCAAAAAATTTTGCTGAATTTTTAAAATTACTTAAACCAAGACAGATATTTAAAACTGAAAATGTAAATTGGTTCGAATATCTCCCCTGAAATGAAGTGTGGTTCCACAATTGCAGCTAAAGTGCAAGAACAGGTGGGCAAGGTCATCCACCATTCCCAGATTTTAGAAATTGCTGTCCCCAGCAATAACTAAGTTCAATCGATTAAGAACAGCTGCGCAATTAAAACACACATCATTAACAATATTATATCAGCAAAACAGTGAGAAATACCCTGAGATGTTCATATCCAAACAGTAAACTTGACCCTAACAAAATCCTATTGGTCATTTAAAACAAAACATTAAAATTAACAACGTCCGAGAGAAAATAAAAATAACAACAGCCAGTGATCACTCCTCCATGGTATACTGCTGGAAAGAGCTAGGAGGATCTGCTGGATCTATCCCCATCTTCAGGCACATGGCCTTCATCATAGCATGCATCTCGAGTATGATGGGAGAATCCTCATAGAGTGGCTGGCGAGCAGATGATGATGCTGCTGATGTCTGGGATGCTGGAGGTGCCTGAGGTACTGGCGGATCCTGTGGCTCTGGAGGGGGTATAGGATTGCCCTGGCTATTGAGAAGCCATGCTGCATGTTTTTCTGATTCCTTGTAATAACCTCCCAAGGCAATCTTTGTCATAGGCTTTTCAGCCTTTACATCCAATGGCTCATTAGCGGGAATTTCAACCCCAGCTCTAATACAAAGATGAGAGATTAAAGAGCTGTGAGCCAATAGATTATTGTCCTTGCTTTGGGTAATCATGTGGACAATCCTGTCAGATAGAATAGCAGCAATATTCAGATTTTTGTCCCCCATCAGCACATAATATAGAACAGCCCTCTCGACATTGACATCACTTTTGTTCGTAGAAGGAATAACTGTTGCATTCACAAAAGTGTGCCAGCTGATAGCCTCACCAGTAAGGCAGAGTCTAGTAAATTTTTCGGGTACATTAGTGAGACCCTGCCTAAACTTCCATTCAGAGAATGGACTGGTGATCTTTTCCCGAACTTCATCAGCAATGAGGGGCATTTCTTCCCGATAATACCCTTCTGACGGCTGCATCAAATTGAATAGTCGGACAAACTCACACTCAGCAGTAGGGTCATATGAAGTTTGCAGAAATTCTTCAATTGTCGCAGCATCAAATGGTACTTCCTTCCCTCTCACCCAGCTCCTTCGGGTGGCATTGACAGTGTTCTTATCAGCATTGGCTAGAAATTCTCTGAGAATGCGCCCAGAACTGTCCTGTGGAAAGGTGACCAATGTCCTCCAGTGTCTCCTTTGAACTACTGAATAAATGTCATCAAAAAGTAGGAGATTCCCCAAATCGAACCCCCTCTCTTTAATTACATTTTTATTCAGCAGTTTAGTTTCATAAACGTCCTGCTTTTCAGCGGACAAAAATCTTCTGGAGTCAAAATTTGTGCGGGGTCTTTTCGCAGCAGATGACCCTTCGGTGCCCTTTTTCATTCTTTTCTCCTGAAACTCAGAAAAGTTCCCAATACATGTGCATAACAATTATTATCAGCAGACAGATTCAGTTCATGACATCATTCACCTCAATTCCCAGATTTAATTTCAATCAAGCATTCAAATCAACAGTCCCAACCCATTAATCATGCGTATCAACAGTTCATCCAATCTTTCATGAAATACCACATACCAACTTATCATACCTTTATACAAAAATTATTAATGCATGCCAAAGTCATTTTAACAGCCAATATACACATACTCCAAAAATATCATACCTCTCCTATCCATAACCATCGTCAAGTAATGAAAAAAGGAAAAAGAAAAAAAATGGTTACCTTGTCTCCAGCCATTTTGATTGAAATTTATGCAGAAAAATGATCAAATGGCGGTTGAAGTGAACGGTGAAGAATAGGAATGTGGTGGAAGATGATGGTGGTGTGTGATGGTGAAGAGTGGTGAATGGTGCTGGAAGATGTGGTGGTGTGGGAAAGAGTGAGAGAGGGAGAAGAGTGAGTGGAAGATGACAGGAGGAGAGGGAAGGAGAAAGGGTGAGGGAGAAGGAGAGTGTGGAATGGTGAGAAATGGGGAATAGGTGGGGGGGGGGGAAAAGAAAATGGAGAGAGTAGAGGAGAGGGGGGCGCGGCGCTGGGGAAGAAAAGTTAGGGTTAAACATTTAAAACCCTTTCTACGCTTGAAGCGTGGAGTTCTACGCTTCAAGCGTAGACTTACTGCCCCTGTCGGTCCATATTCCCTTTCTACGCTTCAAGCGTGGAGTTCCACGCTTGGAGCGTAGACCTTCTGTCTCTGGCTTTTCAAATTCCCTTCCCACGCTTCAAGCGTGGGGTTCTACGCTTGGAGCGTGGGACTACTGCCTCTTTGAGTTTCTTGCACTGCAAGCGTGGGTTTCCACGCTTGGAGCGCCCAGCTTCTGCTCAAACATCTTTTTCTACGCTCCAAGCGTAGGGTTCTACGCTTGGAGCGTAGACCCTCTGTCCCAATTTTTCTTTCTACGCTTGAAGCGCAGAGTTCTACGCTTCAAGCGTAGACTCACTGGATCTTTTTCACTTTCTTCCTTCATTCAATTTTTTTAATTTTTCTCTGGTTACCTAAAAAAAATGAAAACAAGATACAAATAAAAGGATAGAAATGTTGGGTTGCCTCCCAACTAGCGCGTGTTTAACGTCCCGAGCCTGACGGTTACCTCATTTAAGTTGCAATGGAATGAAGGCGCAAAGCCACAACTTGTTTCATTACTGGTCCTCCATGGAAGAACTTCAACCTAGAGCCATTGACCTTGAAGGGTCTGTCGTCCTCCATGGAAGATATCTCAACAGTACCATATGGAAAGACCTTTTTAATCACAAAAGGTCCTGTCCACCTGGATTTCAACTTCCCTGGAAAAAGTTTCAATCGGGAATTGTACAACAATACCTGCTGACCAGGCTCAAACTCCTTGTGTATAAGTTTGCTATCATGATATTTCTTAGCTTTTTCTTTATAAATTCTAGAGCTTTCAAAAGCTGAATTCCTAAACTCATCAAGCTCTAACAGTTGAAACTTTCGTTTCTCAAGAGCTGCTGTGGCATCAAAGTTTAGGAATTTAATAGCCCAAAAGGCTCTATGTTCAAGCTCCACTGGTAAATGACAAGCTTTCCCGTACACAAGCTGATAGGGAGACATTCCTATCGGAGTTTTGTATGCAGTTCGGTATGCCCACAGTGCATCATCCAGTCTCTTTGACCAATCCTTTAGAGAAATACTGACAGTCTTTTCCAGGATTCGCTTCAGTTCCCTATTGGAAACTTCCACTTGGCCACTTGTCTGCGGATGATAAGGTGTAGCGACCTTATGCCTGACACCATACTTTGTTAACAGATTTTCAAACTGCTTATTGCAAAAATGAGAGCCTCCATCACTTATGATTGCTCTTGGCACTCCAAATCTGGTAAAGATATTCTTTCTCAGGAAGTTTACAACCACCTTCGCATCATTAGTAGGAAGAGCTGTTGCCTCAACCCACTTAGAAACGTAGTCCACAGCTACCAAAATGTACTGGTTGGAATAGGAAGATGGGAATGGTCCCATGAAATCAATCCCCCATAAATCAAATAATTCCACCTCCATAATAGTGTTTAGAGGCATTTCATCTTTCCGGGAAATGTTCCCTGTCTTCTGGCATCTTTCGCACTTTTCAACATACTCTCTGGCGTCTTTGAAAAGAGTAGGCCAGTAATACCCACTTTGCAATACCTTTTGGGCAGTTCTGTTTCCACCAAAATGGCCACCATAATCAGAATTGTGACAATGCCATAAAATCTCCTTGATTTCCAATTCTGATACACATCTTCTCAAGATTCCATCAGCACATTGGAAATACAGGAATGGATCATCCCATACATACCTCCTAGCATCATGTAAGAACTTTTTCACTTGTTGCTTTGTGAGATCAGGAGGTACTTTCTTGATTACCTTAAAATTTACAAAATCAGCAAACCATGGTTCCATATGCAGTGCAAAAATTGGTTCTTCAGATAATTTCACAGATATTGCAAGGACTTGTTCATCCGGAAAATAATCGTTGATCTCTAAAGCAGGATCATCTTGTAGGGTCTTCTCTCGGATTCTGGATAAGTGATCAGCAACTTTATTTTCCATTCCTGACTTGTCTTTGATCTCTAAATCAAACTCTTGAAATAACAACATCCACCTTAACAGTCGTGGTTTTGCATTTTGTTTAGAGATCAAATACTTTATTGCTGCGTGATCAGTAAAAATGATGGTCTTGGCACCAAGGAGATATGGTCTAAATTTATCAAGTGCATAGACCACAGCGAGCATCTCCTTCTCTGTTGTTGCATAGTTTACCTGTGCTTCATTCAGAACTTTGCTAGCATAGTAAATTACGTGCAACAGTTTGTTTCTTCGTTGGCCAAGAACAGCACCAATAGCAAGATCACTAGCATCGCACATCAACTCAAATGGCATACTCCAATCAGGTGAAACCAAGACAGGAGCAGTAGTGAGTTTTTCCTTTAATAAATTAAAGGCTTTAAGACACGCATCATCAAAAACGAACTCATTGTCTTTCATGAGAAGTTGACTTAGTGGCTTGGCAATTTTAGAGAAGTCTTTGATGAATCTTCTATAAAAGCCAGCATGACCAAGGAAACTTCTCACTCCATTAACATTAATTGGAGGAGGTAGTTTTTCAATGAGCATTAGTTTTGCTCTATCAACTTCTATACCTTCCTTAGAAATTTTGTGTCCAAGCACAATGCCTTCTTGGACCATGAAGTGACATTTTTCCCAGTTAAGGACCAGGTTTGTCTCCTGACATCTTTTCAGTACTTTAGATAAGTTGCCTAAGCAATCATCAAAACAAGAGCCAAATACCGAAAAGTCATCCATGAATACCTCTAAGAACTTTTCTACCATATCTGAGAAGATTGATAACATGCACCTCTGAAAAGTAGCAGGTGCATTGCATAATCCAAACGGCATTCTCCTATAGGCAAAAACGCCAAAAGGACAAGTGAATGCTGTCTTCTCCTGATCTTCCGGAGTCACTGCAATTTGATTATAACCACTGTATCCATCAAGGAAACAATAATAAGAATGACCTGCTAACCTTTCCAGCATTTGATCCACAAAAGGGAGAGGAAAATGATCCTTCCTAGTTGCTTCATTAAGCCTTCTATAGTCAACACACATTCTCCATCCAGTAATTGTCCTGGTAGAGATTAATTCATCTTTATCGTTCTTCACCACAGTGACACCTCCTTTCTTTGGCACAGTTTGTACAGGACTTACCCATGCAGTATCTGATATTGAATAAATCATTCCAGCATCAAGAAGTTTAACTACTTCTTTTCTCACCACTTCTTTCATCATGGGGTTTAATCTCCTTTGAGGCTGCCTTACAGGTTTGATATCATTCTCCATGAGAATTTTATGCGTACAGAAAGAAGGACTTATACCCTTAAGATCAGCCATGGACCATCCTAAAGCAGTCTTATGCTTTAAAAGAATTTCTTTCAGTTTCTTCTCATCATTAGCAGATAACCTGTTATTTATGATCACTGGATATGTTTCATTGTCACCCAGGAACATATACTTTAGGGCTGGAGGTAACTCCTTAAGATCAACTTTAGGAGCACCTATTTCCTTGTCAGAAGTTTTCTGTTCAAGCAACTCATTAGCAACTTTAATGTCTTCCTCAAAAGGGATATGATCTCTTTCTTGCAATTCAACAGTCAATTCTTGCAAGGGGGTTTCATCTTCATGCATCACTTCCTCTAAGACATTAATTTCAAAACAATCACTATCATCATATGGTCTTTTTATTGCATCAAAGACATTGACAGTGATTGTGTCTTCATTCATCCTTAGCACCAGCTTTCCCTGTTCTACATCAATCATTGCACGGGCTGTGGCCAGGAAAGGTCTACCCAATATGAGAGGCATTTCATTCTCAACCTCCATATCAAGCACAATAAAATCAGCCGGAAAGATGAACTTGTCAATTTTTACAAGAACATCTTCGACTATTCCACTTGGCTTCCTCAAGGATCTATCAGCAAGCTGAAGAGAAACCAGAGTAGGCTTCAATTCAGTGATCCCTAAGGCTTTACAAACAGATAAGGGCATCAGATTAATACTTGCCCCTAAATCACACAAAGCTTTGCCAATCTTTGTGTCTCCTATTTCAATTTCAATATTAAAGCTTCCAGGATCACGAAGTTTGGGAGGAAACTTCCTAGTGATAATAGCACTGCACTTCTCATTAAGTGCAACTGTTTGGCATTCCTGTAGCTTTTGCTTCCTGGAAAGGAGATCTTTCATGAATTTGGCATAGTTTGGCATATTAGCCAATGCTTCAGCGAACGGAATGTTCACATGCAATTTCTTGAAAAGATCAAGAAATCTGTCATAACTCTTGGCTTTTAATTCTGGCTTCAACCTTCCAGGATAAGGTGCCATTTTCATTAGATACTCTTCACTAAGTTCAAATTTTTCTTTTGGAAGAGTAGCTGTCTCCTTCTCATCATCAGTTGGTTTCAATATTTCAGGAGATTTTTCCTTTTCTTTTTCAGGTTTCTCCTCTTGTTCGATCTTCTTTTCCTTCTCAATAGGTTTTGGTGGTGATGATACCACTTTCCCACTTCTAGTTGTAACTGCCAGACAATCTTCCTTGGGGTTAGTAGTAGTGTTACCAGGAAAGGTACCTGGAGCTCTATCAGATAATTGTTGGGCTAGTTGACCAATCTGATATTCCAGGTTCTTGATTGAAGCTTTTGTATTTCTGGAATCAGCTCTGCTTTCCTCAATGAAAGCATTGGTACTTCTTTGATTTGCCTTACTTTCCTCCATGAAAGCGTTAGTACTTTGTGCTAATGTTCCGACTAAACGCTCCAGGTCAGAAGGCTCTTTTTTTGGAATAGGTGGTGGTTTTAGATAGTTGTCTGATGTCATATCTAAACCAGTACCTTGATAACTTTTCCTTTGGTAATTATTACCACCAGCAGCATTATTTTGATTTCTTGAGAAATTTTGCTGATTGGGGCGCTGATCATACCAAATACCATTTACCTGAAATTGTTGAGTAGAATCTGAGGACATCAATGTAGGACAAGTATTGGTGTCATGATCTTCATGACAATATTCACAATCAAGGACAACTGCACTTGCTTGAACTTTGGAAAGCTGCATCCTTTCAAACTTCGCATGCAGATTGGACATTTGTTGTGATAACAACTTTTGTTCTGCCAGCATTGCACTATTATCATTGATTGGCACTGCTTCCCTTTTTCCTGTCCTTATAGATGTTTCATTCTCGTTCTTAGCTAACTTGTCAATAAGATGATATGACTCAGAAGCTAGTTTATCACCCAAAGAACCGCCTGCTGCAGTATTAATGACCAATTTCGTTTCTGGTAAACAACCATTGAAGAAGATTCTCACTTGGTCCCCTTGAGATAGGTTATAATGAGGAACCTTTCTCATGAGGGCCTTGAATCTATTCCAAGAAGCGCAGATGGTCTCTCCAAATTGTTGTTTGAAGGAGGTGATATCATTCACCATGTTGTTGTATTTCTCCATGGGGAAGAACTCTGCAAAGAATTTTTCAGATAAATTTTCCCAAGAGATGATGCTATCCGCAGGTTGTCTTTCCATCCAATCAAGAGCTTTTCCCTTAACAGAAAAAGGGAAAAGTCTTAATCGTATTGCATCATCAGAAACATGTGGAGGCTTTGTAGAGTCACAGATTCGTAAAAATCTGTCAATGAATCTGTGAGGATCTTCATTGTCCTCTCCTCCATACTTTTCTCTCTCGGCCAACTGAATGATGTTGGACTTGAGCTCCCATTGATTGTTCCCAAGTTCTGGTGGAACAATTCCAGCATTGGGCCTGTTGAAGATAGGCGTGAGGATGGTGTTCATCCTAGGATCAGCATTCTGATTAAAGGCAGCCATCTCTAGGGTTTCGGCTACTGGAATGGGAATTGTCTGTGCCCTTTTTCTTTCCTTCTCTTTTTGAGCAATTCGTTCGCTTCTCCTTAGAAAAGCACTGCTTTGCATACAACTTCAGAGAAAAGATTAGTAGCACAGATTCAAAACAAAAATAAAATAAAATAAAATAAAAACAATTTAATCTTTAAAATCAAGATTAATTGATTTAAGAAAAACACTCCCCGGCAACGGCGCCAAAAACTTGACGTGAATCGGCAAGTGTACCGAATCGCGCAAGTAATACAATGATAAGTCAAAGTTCGTATCCACAGAGAGTGTGTCTAAATCAATTAAAACTCTTCCTTTTAAGATTAAATCTTTCAAAGATGTTTTTGACACGAATGTCAGGATTGTGTGGGAATTTGATTTGTAAAATAAAAAGACTTGTTTTTGGTTCTTTTTGAAAAAGAAATAAAATAAGGGTTTAAAGATGTGAGAAAAGCGCTGCAGTTAGAGAACACTCACCAATGATCCCCACCTTTTACTCTGGATTAAGTTAAATATTAATATATAAATCGTGAAATTAGATAATTATCAGATAAAGGTATCAATAGTTAATTCTC
>JAVKPL010013649.1:0-78385 GCA_032173675.1 Gastrolobium villosum | reverse complement strand
TTGAAGAATGAAGTTGACCCGTTTAAAGCGCAGAGGTTTTATAATTCTCTTTCAACATAAGAATTTGAATTTTCTTACATACCCTTCGATTTTCGTGTCAATATGGGTCCCACATACTTTTTGTCTCTACATATTTTTTGTCTCTATAACATGAGAATTCAATTCTCATTTACACGAGAATTCAATTCTCATGTTACATGAGAAATATAAATCCCTTAAAGCAAAATCCAAACTTATCATGACTCTTTTCATGCTTGATTACTGTAAAAAATAACTAATATAACTTTTTAAAAATTATTAGATATTGTCAACACCTAAAAATATTAAGAAATTGTAGAGGCACGCGTCATTTGTTGTAAATTGGAAATTTTGTGCTTTCAAAGGCTTGGTCCAATTATTAGTGATGGAATGGAGGAAAAGTAACGTGTGGCAGTTACGTTTTACTTAGTTCGGGTTTAGGTTCATTTATTTTCAAATTAAATTTTCTTTTGACAATTTTTTAAAGTAAAATAAAAATAATTATTTTGAAAAAAAACTTGTTGCCAAAAGTGTCTTTAAATTTATAGCTGAGGGGATAACTCTGAAAGGATACTAAAAATTCTCTGTGCATATAATTAAAATAAACCCTTAAATTACAAGCAAATGCTTCCTTTGATATTAATTGTTGAGATTGACTTTTGGCAAAAGAATTTGATGTTGATCACTCGAATTCTGAATTGGATTTTATAAACATATATCTTGTGTGTCACTCAAATTTTCTGGAGACCATCAACCCTAAGGCTTGCAGGAGTTATTTTTTGAAACATTGCACAGATGATTTTCATTGTGTTGGTAATTTTGCCACCTTAGTAGCCTCACAATACCATAAAGTGCAGGCTATGGAAATTTTGGGTTTGCCAGCACAATTTTGGCATTGAACTTTAGAGGGAAAAGAAAAGAAAAAAAGTTCAGCTTCTCCATCCAAACAGGTAAATCAAATTTCCTTTTGAAGGTTGTTTGGTGACCTAACCACTTACAAAAAAGAGTTTTTCTTTCTGATTTCAAGGGAACGGTGATTAAATGTCACAATTTCTTAATTTTTTTTTTTTTTGCAAATGTCTTGCAAATTATGTTTTTTATTAGATTGTCATGCGTCCAAGTCCGCTATTAGAGGCCACGTGACACGTTTCCATTAGGGTACCAAGTTTGTATTAATTATAATAAACAAAGTTTGTTATCATTGATAATAATGCATGACAATCTAATAAAAAATATTGTTCACATAGCATTTTCTCAAAAAAATTATAAAAACATGACAATTTGGTCACTTTGTTTCGATTTTAAGGGTATTGTTTCTTTTCATTCATACATTATTATTTTCAATTTAAAAAATATTATTTCTTTAAATTTATTTTTAAATCTAAACTAAATTTAATAAGACGGTAATGGGAGTGGATCCTTTTATATGCTAATTAATATGGCCATGTCATGTGGGGCAATCATAACCATACATGAGTGAATTAATGGTGATAATGGATGAGAGAAAAAATATAAGGATAGGAAGTTACACAGTCATCATTGTTGATTTAGTTATTAATGGTTATGTTCTACCTGAGGCAGAGATGTCTGACCGTAGGTCAGATGTTTGATGTTGGATCTAGTGCTTTCTCTTTAGATACCTATGAATTAGATATCTTGGGGAGAGCAGATCACTACACACTATACGACGGCCTTAGCCAGAGGAGGCGTGTGTGCATTGTTGTGATTGCATAAAATAGGGTTAGAGAGATCAGTCATACATGTGGTCTTTAGCTCCTATTTATAATACTTACTTTTGGACTCGCATGATTTGGCCTCTCACATGATGTGATGATGTTAAATTACACATGTTGAAATTAAAAGGAATAAAGGATAAGACGAACAATTACTCAGACATAACCTTATTCATCTTCAGTTTACCAATCTTCAGGATCTGTTTGGTGTGATATATAAGGTCTGATAGTATAAGTTTGTACCGTATGTTATGACATTTTAACTGTTTGGTGTGACCATCATATAGTATAAGCTTATACAACATGATCTCTTTATACATCAAAATGATGTATAACTTAATCCGGCCTAGGAGTGGTGAATTAGGCCTAATAAATGATTAATGTATTAATATTGCTTACAAGTACAATTCTCAAGAACTAATATATCATTTAAATATTTATATATTAAAATAATTTTTTTAAATATATTAATTTTTAAAATATTAAAGGATATTATCTTATACTATATCATGTCAAACGCTGGATAGTATTAAAATTTAATCAGGTCTTATACAATCAAATGTTACACTATCGAGCAATCAAATGTTACACTATCGAGCTTTATCTTATAGTATACACTAAAATGCCGTCACTTCCAAATCAAAGCAGTTCAGTTCAACGTTCCCTATCAAACTTTGAAAGCTTTTTCTTCAATGGTAAATGGAGGCTATCTATCTATCATTCACTGATCTGAATCCTCTCTCTTTTCCCACAAAACATTTCGTTCCTCTTAATTCCATAAGTTATCACCAACCCTTCAATGTACGTTTCCCTTCTTTATGCACAAACGCTTCTTCTTGTTCTTCTTCTTCTTCATACATCATCAACAATCTTGTCTTCTCACCCGATTCTGCTCTCGAAGCTTCTAAAGAAGCTCGTTTCGACGCCTCCCAGAAGCCCGATTCAGTTGTCGACTTGTTCAGAAACTGGGGTTTCTCAAAACCCCACTTGGATCATATCATTACAAGGGAGCCATGGTTAATTTCTTGCAACCCCAACAAAAGGGTTGTGCCAAAGTTTCAATTTTTACTCTCCAAAGATGCTTCTCCCTCTGACATTGTTTTCATAATAACCAAGACACCGAGACTCCTCCGTGAAGCCATGAGAATCATTTAGTCCCTACATATGAATTGATGCTTAGATTCTTGCAATCTTATAAGGAGACCTTGGCTTGTATAATCGGCAACACGCTTTCCTTTAGTAGTAGTCAGATGAGACGTGTTCGGGAATGAACATTTATATCCAGCAGGATAGCTAGTATTTGTATCGAAGGAACTTATGGTAAAGATGATAGAGAATGAGAAGTCTTGCACCTTAGGCTAAAGTGTGATGGTATATTAACAATGAGTGTGTATGTGCTCAACACGAATGTGAAGGTTGTAGCCATGGTGGCAACTCTTGTGAATACTGAAATAAGTTATCCATGAGATATTCTCCTTTGTTAGCTATAAGGGATCATATATAGATGAAGTGCATTAGGAGATTGTGCTGCTAATGGGGTAGTTTGCAGGTGACTTAATGGTATGATGCAATGTTTAATGAGTGGTTATTTGTAGTGGATAGAAGTTAGGGGAGAGTGGTGGAATGAGATGCTCAATGTAGTGGAGATTGGAAGTGGGAACCACTTAAGTGGCCCATAACAAGACACAATGTCAAATTGTTGATTGATCGTGGAATTTCTGATTCAAACATTGCCATATTGCTTCCTAAATGGCCAAGTGTATTCTCATCAACTCAATTGCTCAAGCAGGTGGAGAAAGTAAAGGAATTGGGGTTTAAACCTTCAAAGTCAGCTTTTAGTATTGCATTTGCTTGCCAAACATACTGTCAGAGAATCCAAGTGGGATGAGAAAGTTGATGTCTTTAAGAAGTGGGGTTGGTCTGATGAAAACATTTATGAAGCATTTAAGAGAAATTGTATGTTAGTATCTTGTGATAAAATTAATGCTGTGATGAGTTTTTGGGTGAATGAGTTGGGTTGGGATGCCCTGGCCCTTGTCAAAGGAATAAGTATTCTTGGATATAGTTTGGAGAAAAGGTTTTTGTTGTCCAGTATCTAGTGGCAAAAGGTTTGATAGACAATAATGACAGCTTATTTACACCATTTATAATTTCTGAGAAGATGTTCCTGCAGAAGTTTGTGAAATGTTTTATGGAGAATGAAGCATCTCTCCTATTACAGATATATCAGGAAAAAGTGAATCTTCAAGATAATAGGGAGGACGGTAGCATCTCTTAGTTATCAAAGTGTTAACTTGTGAGTATAAACTTTGGGTATGCATCTTCTTTTTCTAATACTTTTTATACTCCTGTATAAACCTGGATCTAGCTGTATTGATCGTTAACTGAGTTAGTCGCTGTTCTAATCTATATGAATAATTTGATGCCTCATAAATAATTGATCCAAGAGTCAAACCGAACACATTTTTTAATGAATTTGGTGCAAAGATTATTCTGCGGGTTTAATGAGGTCTACACTACTAGAAATGTCTTTATTTTTGACGGAATTTTTCGACGGAAAAAATTCCGTTGAAATTATTGACGGAATTTTCCACGGAATCTGTTTTTCGTCGAAAATCTTCGACGGAAAAAAGATTCCGTCCAAAAATTTCGACGGAATTTTGATTCCGTCGAAGATTTTCGACGGGAAAGGAATTCCGTCGAAGAATTTTGATAAAAAGAAAAGAAAAAGAAAATAGATTTTTTGGATTTTTCGACGGAATTTCGATTCCGTCGAAGATTTTCGACAGAAAAGGAATTCCGTCAAAGATTTTTGAAAAAAATAAAAGAAAAAGAAATTAGATTTTGTGGATTTTTCGACGGAATTTCGATTCCGTCGAAGATTTTCGACAGAAAAGGAATTCCGTCGAAAATTTTTGATAAAAAATAAAAGAAAAAGAAATTATATTTTTTGAATATTTCGACGGAATTTCGATTCCGTCGAAGATTATCGACGGAAAAGGAATTCCGTCGAAGATTTTTGATAAAAAATAAAAGAAAAAGAAATTAGATTTTGTGGATTTTTCGACGGAATTTCGATTCCGTCGAAGATTTTCGACGGAAAAGGAATTCCGTCGAAGATTTTTGAAAAAAAAATAAAAGAAAAAGAAATTAGATTGTGTGGATTTTTCGACGGAATTTCGATTCCGTCGAAGATTTTTGACGGAAAAGGAATTCCGTCGAAGATTTTTGAAAAAAATAAAAGAAAAAGAAATTAGATTTTGTGGATTTTTCGACGGAATTTTGATTCCGTCGAAGATTTTCAACGGAAAAGGAATTCCGTCGAAGATTTTTGATAAAAAATAAAAGAAAAAGAAATTAGATTTCTTGGATATTTCGACGGAAAAGGAATTCCGTCGAAGATTTTTGATAAAAAATAAAAGAAAAAGAAATTAGATTTTGTGGATTGTTCGACGGAATTTCGATTCCGTCGAAGATTTTCGACGGAAAAGGAATTCCGTTGAAGATTTTTGAAAAAAAATAAAAGAAAAAGAAATTAGATTGTGTGGGTTTTTCGACGGAATTTCGATTCCGTCGAAGATTTTCGACGGAATTTCGATTCCGTCGAAGATTTTCGACGGAAGAGGAATTCCGTCGAAGATTTTTGATAAAAAATAAAAGAAAAAGAAATTAGATTTTTTGGATATTTCGACGGAATTTTGATTCCGTCGAAGATTTTCGACGGAAAAGGAATTCCGTCGAAGATTTTTGATAAAAAATAAAAGAAAAAGAAAATAGATTTTTTGGATATTTCGACGGAATTTCGATTCCGTCGAAGATTTTCTACGGAAAAAGAATTCCGTCGAAGATTTTTGATAAAAAATAAAAGAAAAAGAAATTAAATTTTGTGAATTTTTCGACGGAACTTCGATTCCGTCGAAGATTTTCGACGGAAAAGGAATTCCGTCGAAGATTTTTGATAAAAAATAAAATTTGATATACCTTCCCTCCTTACCCAAATTATTTCCCACACTTTTGATTTTTTCACGATGATGGGTAGCATCAGAGAGGAGAAGCCGTCACATTTAGAATCCCTTTATCCTCTTCTCATTCTTCCCCTATCACTGCGTCCGAGAACGAGGGTGTTCTCTCCGCTGGGTCCTCCGTCGAGGGTGTTCTCTCCACTGGGTCCATCGTCGATGCCAAGTTCGGATTCTTGCGCCTCGATTTCCTGCTTAGCTCCATCGTTGGCACCGTTGAGTTGTACGAACGCCGCTTGTTCCTCTGCTACAAGAACCCACCAGTCTGGCCAACACGACGAAATGGTTAGCTAACCATTTCTTTGCACTCATATGATTAATTTAATGAGGTCTCCACAGTCTCACTCACTGTTTTTATTTGCCTATTTTCTTGAATTATATACCAATCTGTTTTTATTTGATCAAAATTTACTGATATTTATTCGAGTATATGAGTTATTTACTCTAATAAAAAACTTACCAGTGACTAGAGTTTCGTCAAATTTTTTGTGATAGATTGATATATAGTTTGAGGGGGAGGTTATATTTACAAACTTTTTTATTTACAAACTCTTACAAATTACACTATGTAGGACCGGTCCTACATTAATCACACAGTGTACGACTGGTCCTACATTAATGTAATTTCAAAAAAAAATTGTAAACGGATCCTATCCCTAATTTGAGAAGAGACATATTGGTATACAATTTCGGTATAGGGGTAAAATAGTAAAAAAAATTAAAATAAGGACAAATTAATTAATCAGCCTTTTGAGAATAATATATAATTTACTTAATATTAAAATAAATTTATTTCTTAAATAAATATTACCATAATCAATAATTTTTAATAACGTAACAATATTATTATTATTTTCTATGACAACACATTATTTGATAATTAAGTATAAAAAAATTACTCAATGGGAATTAAAATGAAAATTTAACTAAAACAATTTGATTTTATATGTTGCCTTTTGTTGTGACAAATAATTTAGAGAGAGATATTGTCTTCTTTTAAGTTCACACATGTAATTAGTTTAATAAAACTTATGATGATACTTATATCTTTTACCATATGTTTAATACAAGCTGTTATAGTATCTATATAAATATGACTAGACTCTGCTATTGGTCTTCCAAATATAAGGAGCTTTAAAAAAAATATCATAAAATTATTCATTTAAAGATTCGGTATCACCACATTAGTGCTTCAAATATTTTTATCATCAAATTAGTCTCTGAAAGATACAAAATATTCACTATTTGTAATTTTGTATCAGTGATGATTAATTTGATGACTCTGATTTCGAAATAATATTTTTGGAAATCCAATGCTGTTTTTTTTTTTTTTTTTTTTTTTTTTGGGGGGGGGGGGGGGGGGGGGGGGGGGGGGGGGGGGGGTTGAAGCTAATTTGGTGATAAAAGTCTTTGAAGATTAATGTGTGACACCCTATTTTTTCAAAGAACGAGAGGGTTTACGCATATAAATACTGTGGAGTTATGTAATATTTGTTAGTTTTTCTAAATTTATTAAATATAATTAACTAATAAAGGACAAGATCATCTTACACCGGTGTAAGAGTTAGAAGTCTTACACCAAATCTTAACCATTGATTTTCTGCATCTAACGGTTAAGATTTATTAGGTGTAACTCATTAATTAATTTTTAATTCTCAATAAATCTCAACCATTAAGAAGTACGGGTCAAACTATTCCTCTATAATATATTGCCTTTAATTTATGGAGAATATATTTCTTATATTGGCATGAGACAAATTATTTATACAAAAAAAAATAGGTAATACTTACTAAAGAGAAAAGAGAGAAAAAAAGTCTCATTTATTTTTTATGTGTTGCATGAGACAAAATTGTCTAACGCGATAAATATATTTCCTTTACTTTTATTTTTAAAGTTATTTGCATAGGCAACGATGATGAATTCTTCGGGAGGAAAATACTTCTCATGTTGCATGTGAAGTATTTTCTCATATTATGACCCTTCTATTTGTGTATAATTTTTTATGTTTTTTTAATAAGTGTGGATCATCACTAGTTGAATTACAACATAAGAATTCAATTTTCCTATTATATCAAAAAATCAAAACTCATTCTTCAATGGGGAAGTTTTTTTTGATGCTAATGATACACTTAGTTCATTTATCCTAAGATATATAGTCGTTTTGTAAATTTCTAAAATCTCAATGTTTAGCGGAACAGTGATCATTTTGTCACATCTGGCAAAAATTTTTACCAAACTGCCACGTCAATAGTAAATTTTTCCAAAATGTCACGCGGCATATTTCGCTATACTGTGTAGCGAAATATGTTTGCACATAATTCGGTACACATTGTAGCGAAACATGTCATGTCAGGTTGCATTGTCAGTAAAAATGACACGTGCCAAGCAGACATAATTCGCTACACAGTATAGCGAATTTTTGTTTGCTTGACACATGTCAATTTTATTGACTGTGCAACCTGATATGGCATATTTCGCTACACAGTGTAACGAAATATGCCGCGTGACATTTTGGAAAAATTTACTATTGGCATAATAGTCCGTTAAACTTTTTTGCCATGTGTTACAAAATGGTCGGTCTCCCATATTCAGCTACGTATAAACTTCTGATGCATTGAAATAGCAAATTTCAAGAACCGAGGTATCTCAATTTGAGCAAAATAGCAAATGGCTGACAGAGTTGCAATGACAATGGTATTCCAACCCGTCCCCTAACCCCGTAAACTGTTTGCATTGGATTTTGAATTCCAGCATATTCTATTGACCTATATATTGGACTATGAGAGCTACATGAACAGATTTGACAATTTGTACCCTCCTCTTACCCTACCTGGAATTTGTCCCATGCAAAACAAAGCCTACCTTGGATGCTGTTGCTGGCTGTTAAATCCAAAACAAAGCTTCACATACCAATGCATTATAAAATAACGCGTAGTAATTCTTTGATTCAAATTTGCCCAACTGGCCAACTTCATACGAACAGAATATTTATAAAAAAAGTGATGCTCACATTATTTATTTATTTTTCAAATTATTGAATATTGGTAATGAATTAATATCCACATTTACCTTATAATATAACACCATTTATCAATAATGTACCCGCTATTTATCGTTATAAAAGTGGTGTTAGATTAGAAATGGTGTAAGGGTATCATTTTCCTTAAATTAAACTGCTTGAACAGTTGAATGATACAAACCTTTGTCTTAGAATGGAAACGAATACTTTGCAGTTTTCCAAAATCTGGTAGCTGGAATAAAAGATATGTTATGATGCCAAATTTTAATGAGTAATGTAATTCAATAAATTTCAGCCCTTTGGATAAAAAACTGTTCCCTCGAGGATCTTAATCCGTCTTGAAATAGTACTTCGCTCCAACAAAAGAATGGGTGATCGTTAAAGCCCATTTGTCTAAACTTGGGAAAATAGAAAGGGTTTGGAGCTATTGAGAATCCAGTACCAAAATCATCTGAAACCAGGTCAAAATAACTTTCTTCCTGAAACCATTGTAATTCAAGTTGTTACATTTTACCTAAGACCCAACAACTGACGTATGATAATGAATTCCAAGAAGAAGAAGATGGAAAAGTATTGATGAGTACTCTTGAATAAAAGGATGCAAGATGGTGACCAATTAGATCATTTTTTTTTCTTACACCTATCCTAGGGTACCTTTTTCTTACACCTATCCCAAAATAAGGGCCGGCTTGGCTCAGCAGTAAGTTTACTTGCCGTGGTGTGTCAGGTCACGGGTTCGAATTAACCTCTCTGCAACAAAATCATCCGGAAGATGGTGACCTATTAGATCATTTTTTTGTTTTCGTACACCTACCCTAGGGTACCTTTTTCATGCCTAAGATTCAACCGGTAATTATATGCATGGGTCATCCTGCTTGAATATATATGTTCAAGGGTTATTTATTGGTATCTACCTACCACAATAGCAAAGTGTCCAAAACACTCAGTTTACCAACCATTGTTTCTCTAGCTGTAAATGTCATATTTCATCTGCATCAGTAAGCGGCATGGGCCTTCAATTAAAAGGGGTTTCATCATTTCCTGTATCCCAAAATGAAGGGGTTCCCTTTTCCTCAATGCTATGTGGGTTTCTAATAATTCACATTTCCCTATAATACACTATAAAACTAGAACTTAAAAAAGAATCTTTGAAAGTCAAGTCATATTATTAGACTTCCAAGAATTGAGATTCGAGAAAATACTCTCCGAGTAAAAATCTGATCTAAACTTTAAAATGTGCAATTATGTTGTGGCATGTGTTATATTTTTAGTAATCTAATTGTAGTATTCTCATATTATATAAAAGTTTCTCGAAGAGTTGATAAATTGTTTAATAAAAAATGAGATAGGATATTGTTACTATCAATTACTTTATCCGTTTATTTCATCGTTAGATCGATTATGTTTATCCAACGGTTCTGATTTAACTTTCTAAAAATCTTCTTTTTTCTTTCTATATTTAATACTTTATATTTATTTCCGTCTTTATATGGTTATGATTTCCTATATTTAGTGTGAAGGAGAATAATAATCATACAAAGATGAAACAAATATAACTGTTGAATTAATATAAGAGTAAACACTCTTTTTAGTCACTGACAATATATACGAAATCCTTTTTAGTCCCTGGCAATAAAAAAGAACCAAATTGGTCCCTGAAATTATGAAAAAAAAGGAGCCACATTAGTCCTTCTGTCAATTGTAATAAGTACTCTTTGGTCTTTTTTCATTATTTTAGGGATCAATTTGATCCTTTTTTATTGCCAGGGACTAAAAAGAATTTCGTGGATATTGCCAGAGACCAAAAAGGATGTTTACTCATAATATAATTGATTCATAATATAATCGATGTAACGGTGAAATAACTAATCAATAATACAATATCCTATCTCATAAAAAATTTGAAGTAAACTTTCATAGTATCAGTTTGCTAAGAGGTGGTACTTCCAGCTGGAGGGTGTTTTATTTGTTGCAACTAGCAACAAATATTGGTTGCTAAGAGGAGGCCAAAGAGAATGGCAACAAGAAAAATCCATTTTAAATTTAAACATCAATGGATTTAACAAGAAAAAAAAAATGTTACGGCCAAATGGCCCTTGTCCTTCTCAAGTGATGCCATATGGAGAGATTAACGTAAACCTCTCCTTCTCTATCTACTTGTTTGTTCCCACCAACTGATCCACTTTCAAAAATCTACTCCGCAATGCTTGCTCTTTATTCTAAACCGTTCCTCCTCTTTTATTAGTTATTACTACCTTCTCTGAACCAACAACAAAAAGAACAAACAAACATCATCTTTCATTATTTGTAACCCCTTTTTATGTTTTGAAGTTCTATCTTATCACTTCTAATGGGGAGAATGGGACAAGAGTCAGATTACAAAACCCAGTTGGTATTGAAGATTTGCTCCATTTCCACCCGTTCAGTTGTATGTGTTCATAGACTTGTCTCAAATCCAGCTAAGTCAACTTTCATCGATTGGTATTGCATTCTTGGGGTAAGTATTTGACCCTTTAATTTCTTCTTGATGCAAACTTGGCAACAATTTTCTGTCTTCTCATATATGAAGCAAATATCTCCATATTGGGTTCTCATAGGTGGAAGAAAATGCAGAGGTTAATACCATTCGCAAGCAATACCATAAACTTGGTAGGTTTAACTCATTTTATGGTTATGTGCAATCTGCATTCTCTCTTTCTCTTGAACAACAAGGACTTGTTTTTTCTGCAGCCTTGCAACTTCATCCAGACAAGAATAAACATCCCAAGGCTGAAATTGCATTCAAGCTTGTCTCTGAGGTTAGTTTGTGACATTTTTTTTTTTTCCTTTAATAGTTAGCTTGGCAATTATGCAAAGGTAAGACTGCGTACAAGGATTACCTCCACCCACACTCACTAGTTGGTTTAACGGGGAGTGGTTTTTAGTTAGCTTGGGAATACTTTAACAATGAGAACCAAGTTCTAAGAAAAATTGAATAAAATCACAATTTTTACCTCCATTTTTTTTTTTTTTGTAGGCATATATTTGTCTGTCTGATGCTGCAAAAAGAAAAGCTTTTAACTTAGAGAGATATAAGAACTTCTGCTTTGAGTGCAATAGAATCCCATATACATCCAGCAATGTCCCTAGCAATTCCAATGGTTCAATTTTCAAGGCATGGAATATTATCAGCAGGTCAAGATCTTGTAAAGTTTGGAGAAATATTAGGGACATGAGAGAAAGATTGAAGGAGGAGGCTATGGTGATAGAGAAGTGTCTACAGACAAATTCAATGTCAAGGAAAGAATCTCCTCTCTACATTCCATCTAACTATCTACATGGAAACAGGTTCCAGCATAGAGTTAAGAAAGAAATTCCTGTTTTCAATCCAAAAAACAACTTGTACCAATGCTACCCTCATCCAAGGGATCATGTTTACAAGAATACTGAGTCATATTGGTACTTGCAGACAGTAAATGTAGTTCACAATGACAAGGGAGGAGCTAAGTATGCTTCCCCGGTTTTTGAGGTCAAATCACAAAGGACTATGCTCACAAGAAAATTTGTTTATGTCCCATCACAATGTTAGCTTAAACATTTTTACATTCAACCAACGCAATGTGATTGAAATATTCTTGCTTCTTCAAAGGACTAATTGCATTTCTTTATGAATTTTCACGAGCTATGCAGCTGCTTAGAATCTCCAAGCGTCAGAGTCAATTGACAATTTTAAAATTTAGGGGTCAACTTAGCCTGAAAAATAAAATGAAGCAGGCAAGTACAAACACATATATATCGTACAATAGCATCAGTCCTGCAATCTAAAGCATGCGTATATACAATAGTACTTAAATTGAAGTCAATGATCTTGCATATCGTTCCTAATCTTCTTTTGATTGTCTTAATTACAACAACAGCAACTTTCTCACTACAAAGTTTAGTTTGTACCTTTTATCTCAATTTCTTCAAATCCAGAATAGAATCTGACTATGGCCTCCACAGCAAGATTGAGACATATATCAGGTAGTGATCACTGCATGCCAACCCTGCCCCTTTGAGATATAGTTCCCTTCTCCATCCACCATACGTGATGGTTTTGTCTTTAGATTCTGAGTGTTCAGATATATAAAACCATTAATATAATCTCACCGAACAGCTTGAGTTTTGGGTTGAATTGGTTCTTTAGAGGTATCAGAGATTCGGTGTACCGGGTTCGATCCTCACCGCCCCCAATTTTCTTTCTAGTGGAATTTCTTTCTTCGAACAAGTAGGTGGTGCATTGTCCACCCTTCAAGCCCAGTGTGGGCTCTCGTGTGAGTTCAAGTCCAATGGGCTCTCGTGTGAGAGGGCGTGTTGAGATATATAAAACCATTAAAAAAGCCCTCACTCACTAGTTAAGCTTTTGGGTTGAATTAGTTATTTACACCTTTGAAATGAATTGGTTATGTACAGTGAGAATTCTATTATCAATTAAAGGCAGCAGCACAGAAACACAGTAAAAAAAATGTAAACAAAACATTTTATTAAGAAAAAGCAATTTTTATACCAAAAAAAAATTACAATTTAACCAGTAATAAAATATTTGAGGAAAGGAAAGAGGCAAACAAGCATGTAAAACACAAGTGAAAAATGGAAATATAATTAAATTATTACAAGGAAAGCTATAGCAACCCACCTCTGCAAGTCTAATCTTGATCAGTAGCACCTGCATTCTAACAGATGGGTCTTTTTTCCCCACTGTCAACTAGGCAAGAATTATCAAGAAAAGATTTATATTGAATTAGGTTCATCCACTGCCACTTTGATGTCTTCCTTGAATTCCTTGTTAACAAGGGCTACCTTCAAAGTTTCTGCCTAAGAGCTTACTGCTGACTGATCCTGATGGAAAGCAAACGAAGAGTTTGATTTATACAGCAGCTTTTTAAAGTCCACACTCCATAAAACAGGAAAAAATAGGATCAGACATAGGGGTGTTGATCAACCGATCCAAACCGCGATAACCAAACCGAAAACCAAAAAATCGAAAACCGAACAAAAATCGCAAATTTTAATTGGATTGGATCGGTTTTCGGATTGATCGATGAAAACCTATCCAATCCAAATTGATATCTACTTGAATTTTTTCCCAATCATAGCCCAAAAATTTCTAAACCCAAGATCCATTAACCCATAAACTAAACCCAAGAGAAAACCTAATCATATCTTATTAACAAAAATTTATTTGTGTAGAACTTCATAACTCATTGAAAAAAAAAAACTATATTATTGTTTACTGATGCTTTTGTATTAATTTTTTTTTTACAAAGTCAATATACACGAAAGGTATTATTTGCACAATAATCATGAAATAAATTTTAAGATTTTTAAAAAACCGACAACCGATCCAATCCAAACCGAAAAAATTGGATCGGATCGGATTTGAAAAGAAATCAATACCGAATGGATGATTACATAATCAAACTGAAGGGATTGGATCAGATGATTTTTGCTTTCAAAACCGATCTAATCCAGACTGTGAACCCCTCTAATCACTAATCAGAAGTAACCTTGACTGACAAGAGAAACTATAGATTAATTCAGAGAAGCAACTAAAATAGAGTGGTGAACCATCCCTTTGTCTAATATTGGCTGAATCACCAACTTTTATGTCGCAAAACTGAACCTTTCTGCAGACCAAACTTCTGAAATTACATCTAATAACCTAACATCAGATTAAAAGCTACGAAAATAAAATAAAAATAAAAACTGGAGAAAGGAAAAGCAACAAAAAAAGAAAAAAGCATTATTGTGAATGAATGTCATAACATCTAGTCAAGACCAGTAAAATCAAATCAAGTACTACCAATTTAGCGAGAGGAGCGGTTATTACAAGCAAATATCGCCCTTGACACTATCCAATCAAATGTATATAGGTCTTAGAGAGAAAAATAAAAAATAGAACAGACGTAACATCTTGATCTTGCATCTAAGCAATGTAAAGTTGTCATTTCCTTCTCACTACTCACTCGAGTACTCTGCAGAGGTTGAATATGTCCTTTTGCACTTAATTTTCCTCAATATGTCATTATATGACATATAACAAAATATGAAATTAAACAAGAGATTTTAATCTCTTGAATTTTTCAAGGTGATTAACACCATCGTTCAGCATCCTCTACTTAGTGAATATCCTATGCATTGCATGCAATAGCTTGAAAATGTGAAGCTCTTCAAATACTGCATCTCTTCAACTTGTGATTTGTGAATAATGCTTGTATTGGGTGAACGTCTTTTTAATGATTTATATTATTCTTTAACACGTCTTCTTTCACGGAGAGCTCCTTGAGCTTAAAAGGTGGACAATACACAAGTCCACCTACTTAAGCTAACAATTCATTGACACTTTTAATTAGGACTTTTGGAGTTTAAGAGCTTGGAGTTGTATACTTGTATGCCTATCTTGCAAGTGTCGTTTTAAGAGAATTTCAGAACTCAACAACGACTATGCACTATTCTTTGAGGAAATATTCTTATGACTGATGCTTTGAAAATTGCATATATTAGGCTAAAGAGTACGGTTGCTTTTCAAATTGAATTAGGGAAATTATATTCTTATGTTACATAAGACTCCTCTCTCATTTTACACTTACATAAAAAGACGTGCCTCTTTTTTCTTTTTTTCTTTCTTTTTTTTAAAAAATTGGTGGGCCCCATTTGATTTATCTCACAACATAAGATAACTTCTCTCATACAACATGAGAGAAGTAAAACCCATTGAAATATATGAAAAAATTTATAGGGTTTTATAAGAGTTATGTTGTAGCAAAAGTGATTGTGTTATTTTATAGAGATTCGTTTTGTATGCTGGAGTTTTTTTTTGCTGCGGGCCCCACAAAATGTTGTGTGTGTAGGAAATTTTTTATGATCATGTTAAATGATAGATGATAAACCCAATTTTATAATTTAGAAGAAACGTTTATGAAAACTAGGAAGTTGGTGTAAGTGGTCGACTTTTGTGGTTAATTTGAATTGACAATTCTCCCTCCTTATAGTTATAGTAAAGACAGAACAATTGGCTTTTGGGAAAAGTAAGAATTAGAGACGACGTGAGAGAATTCCCTTTCTACGATAGTGTAGAATGGTATAGATATTAGTGGCTACTTCTATGTGAATGATGATTTAGAATTTGTTATTTTTCTATGTTGTAAATATTAGTTAATTATTATTATTTGTTGTATTGGGCCAAGTCCATTAGGTTAAGAATTAGATTTTTCATTCTCTATAAATAGAGTCCTCTTTGTACATATTATTTACACTATTCAATAATATTTCAAATACCCTTTTTCAAGTTTGTATCAGAGCTCTCGATCCTGAGGGCTCTGCTTCTGTGCCTATTGCCTTTTGAGCAAAACCCTAATTTCTTTGCCTCTTGTCGCCATCAGCCGCCACCGGAAAAAAAATTTCCGGGACCTTTTGGACCAAGAAGATCACCGTTGACCTTATTTTTCTCCGATCTATCATTCTACGCACCTTCTCTCGGCCACAAACGACCCAAACACCTCTGACCGCCTCCAATCATATCTGTCTTCACCGTTTCGATCGCTTTCCGGTGACTTTTCAACCACGACCACCCCCAGACAGGTGCGCGCTCACCGGACGACCACGCCAGAAAAATTTCAGCCGGAGAAGCCTCCACAAGCGCTCTCATGCGCCGCCCTTTCATCCTCGAGTGAAGCCCACGCGCAGCCAATCTCACCGGCGCGTGCGGTCGTATTTTTGGATCAGACCACTGCCATTTTGATCGTCCCTTCATCCTCTTTCTGGATCTATGCTTTCCTCTCATATCAGACGTCGTTTGGTATTTTTTTGTGATTTTTTTGGCTTTTTGGTGTTATCCTTTGACTATTTTTGTGCAGCATGGCCTATTCCGTCACTGATTCAACCCTTGGAAACACACCTGCAAATTCTTCTACACAATCTGTGGTGACCTCTCTTGGTCACACTGACCTTCCTCCGCTTCATCAGAATTATTTTCTTAATGGAAAAAATTATTTGCAATGGTCTCAACTTGTTCGTACCATCCTTAAAGGGCACCGTAAAATTACTCATCTTGAAGGACCTGTTCCTACCAAAACAGATCCAAAATTTGCTGACTGGGATGATGACGACTCTCTTATTATGATATGGTTATGGAACTCTATGACTCCTGAGGTTAGTCAACATTGCATGTTCTTACCTACTGCTCTTGAGATCTGGGATATTTTCAGAAAGACGTACTCAATGAAGCAAGATGCTGCCACTTGTTATGATATGAGGAATCAGATCTTTTCTACCAAGTAAGGCTCTATCTCTATAACAGAATATTATGGTGTTATGAATAAGTTATGGACTGAGCTTGATCAGTATGAGAATTTGAAGATGGAATGTAGCAAGGATGCAGCCACTCTGGCCACATCCATTGAACGCCATCAGATCTATGATTTTCTTTGTGGTCTCAACTCATAATATGGCCATTCTGGCCACCCTATTCGAGTTCAAATTCTTGGTAAGGAAGAATTACCGTCTCTTTCTGAAGTTTTTCACATTGTTAGGGGTGAAGAAAGTTGCAGGACTGTCATGATGGATACAAAAGTGTCCGAAGGATCCATTATGCTCTCATCTAAAGCTACTCCAAATCCTTCTGATTCTGATCCCACTGGTAGGTCTGCTATGATTTTAACAAAAAGGATGGTTCTTCTCAAAAGAGTTCCTTTACAAAATTTTCTGATGGTGCATCTTCTAGACCTAAGAAAGATGATCGCTGGTTTTCTTATTGTAAAAGAACATGTCATGTCAAGGATCTATGCTTTCGCCTCCATGGAAAGCAAACTGTCTTAGAAAAGATGGCAAGGATGCGTGGTCAAGCGCATTTTACTTCCTCTGAAATAACTTCTGCACCTAATGAGACCCAACCTGCATTTCGTCCAGATGAGTTGGAATGGCTCTGAACCATCCTTGATTCTCTGAGTAAGCCATCTGATACTAGTGCTTTGGCTATGACTGGTATGAGCTCCAAAACTTATTCTTTTCTTTCATCATGTACTAATTTTAAACATTCTCGGGTTGTTGATTCTGGTGCTACTGATCATATGGCTTGTTGTGCTGACCCTTTCACTTCTTATCATCCTACCTTGGCACTCATACAATAGTCGTAGCTGATGGCTCACATACATCAATTGCGGGTTCTGGTAAAATAAACTTACAGAAGTCCTAACATCTTAAAGATGCTCTTCATGTTCCTAAACTCTCCACAAATTTTCTTTCTATTCATAAAATTACAAAAGATTTGAATTATACTGTAACCTTCTTCCCTACTCACTGTGTTTTTCAAGATCTCACCACAGGGAAGAAGATTGGTAGTGCTAAAGAGCAAGGTGGGCTGTACTATATGGTGTCACAATCTCCCACCAATAAAGTATCGGATCACATCTTGTTGTCTCATGGTCAATCAACTACTGATTCTTTGATTTGGCTTCATCATAAGCGCTTGGGACATCTTCCATTTAGTTTACTTAAGTCTTTATTTCCATCATTGTTTTTATCTAAGTCTGTTGAGTCTTTTCATTGTGATGTTTGTGAGTTTGCTAAGCATCATCGTGTGTCTTTTCCTTCTAGTATTACTAAAAATGTTGAACCTTTTGCTCTTATTCATTCTGATGTTTGGGGTCCTTCTAAGGTCCCTCATTCTTCTGGAAATAAATGGTTTGTTTCTTTTATTGATGATTGCACTCGTGTAACTTAGGTTTACTTAATGCGTGAAAAGTCTAAGGTACCATAACTATTTTTTCAATTTTATAAAATGGTTGAGACCCAATTTGGTAAAAAAATAAAGCGACTAAGGACTGATAATGATACTGAATATGTTAATCCCCGATTTATACGAAGTAACAGTATGATTCATGAACTTACTTTTGTTGACACCCCTCAACAAAATGGGGTTGCTGAAAGAAAGAATCGTCACCTTCTTGAAGTGGCTCGTGCATTAATGTTTCAGACACATGTACACAAATACTATTGGGGAGATGTCATTCTTATTGCAGCATTCTTGATCAACCATTTACCCACTCGGTTACTTGACCATGTAAGTCCTATTCACTCTATAACTTCTTTTTCCCTTCTATTCCAATTACGAGTCTTCCTGCACGAGTGGGTGTGTTGCTTTTGTTCATGTTCATAAACATCATAGCAGTAAGTTGGATCCTAGGGCTCTTAAATGTGTCTTCCTTGGTTATGCTCCTGATAAGAAGGGCAACAAGTGTTATCACCCTGATAGTCGGAAATTCTTTGTTTATATGGATGTTACATTTCAGGAATCTGAGTCCTTTTTCCAATGTCCTCATCTTCAGGGGGAGAATAATTCACCATAAAACTCATCACCTTCCTTCTTTGAATCTTCAGTGTCTACTCCTTTACCTGTGTCAGTATCTCCTCCTCTTGTTCCTGTTCCTTCTGTGTCTATGTCTGATCCTCTTGTGAATGATACATTAAGTACACCAGAGATACGAAAGATTGTGACACCTGAGTTGGTATATCAAAGAAGGAAACAACCCACATTGCCTCAACAGCAACCTCAATCGTCTGAACTGCTGGTAAGTCCTGAATCTCATATTTCTGATCATGATGTTAATACTTCTGATGACTTGCCCATTACGACCGATTCTGATGATTTACCCATTGCTCTAAGAAAAGGAAAAAGATCTTGTTCCAAGAAGATTTGTTCCTCCTGTCCCTCATGTACCCAATACCCTATCTCCCATTTTGTTTCCTCTGCTAATCTTTCTGTGCAGCATAAAAGCTTTGTTTCAGCACTAGATTCTATTTCAATCCCAAAATCAGTACATGAAGCCTTGAAAGATGGGAATTGGGCTCAAGCCATGCAAGAGGAGATGAATGCGTTGGAGAAAATAAAACATGGGAGGTTATTGATAGACCTAACGGAAAGAAAACAGTAGTGTGCAGATGGGTTTATGCCCTGAAATATAATTCTGATGGCACTCTTGAGAGATACAAGGCTCGATTAGTCGCCAAAGGTTACACTCAAACCTATGGCATTGATTATGAAGAAACCTTTGCTCCAGTTGCAAAGATGAATACGGTGAGAGTCTTGTTATCCCTTGATGCCCATTACAATTGGGATATAAATCAATTTGATGTGAAAAATGTTTTCCTCAATGGAGAGTTAGAAGAAGAAGTCTACATGGAAATCTCGCCTGGTTTTGATTCTGTGAAAGGAGAAAATAAAGTTTATAGATTAAAAAAGGCCTTGTATGGATTGAAACAGTCACCTCGTGCATGGTTTGGAAGGTTTACTAAGGTTATGATGATGACCTTAGGATACAGGCAGAGTCAAGCAGATCACACTATTTTCTTCAAGCACTCCCAAAATGGGAAGCTTACTGTGCTCCTTGTATATGTTGATGATATTATTATCACAGGTGATGATTTTGTGGAGAGACAGATTCTGCAAACACGGCTTGCCTTTGAGTTTGAAGTCAAAGACCTTAGGAAACTGAGATATTTCCTAAGGATAGAAGTAGCTCATTCAAGCAAAGAAATTTTTATCAGCCAGAGGAAATATGTTCTTGATCTTCTCAAAGAAGTAGGAAAGCTCGGATGTAAACCTCTAATACTCCTATTGAGCAGAATCACAAGATGGGCTATGAAGAGGAGAGTCCTCCAGTTGATAAAGGACAATATCAACGGCTAGTTGGGAAATTGATATATCTGGCTCATACTAGACCAGACCTAGCTTATGCTGTTAGTGTTGTCAGTCAGTTTATACACGATCCAAAGGAGAAACACATGTAGGCAGTTGAGAGAATTCTTCAGTATCTTAAAGCTACTCCTGGTAAAGGATTGTTATTCCGGCGTGATGGCAACCTCTCTTTAGAAGTCTACACTGATGCTGATTATGCTGGATCTGTGACTGACCGTAGTTCTACCACTTCTTATTGCATGTTTCTTCGCGGTAACTTGGTAACATGGAGAAGTAAGAAACAAGATGTGGTTGTCAGATCAAGTGCAAAAGCTGGATTTCGAGCTATGGCCCAAGGCATTTGTGAGTTACTATGGCTGAAAATTATACTTGATGATCTCAAAATAAAATGTGATGGACCTATGAAGCTGCTATGTGATAATAAGTCCTCTATTTGTATAGCTCATAATCCAGTTCAACATGATCAGACTAAACATATTGAGGTTAACCACCATCTCATGAAAGAGAAGCTTGACAACGGATTGATTACCACTCCATACATTCACTCTAGGCGTCAATTAGCTGATCTATTGACAAAGGGACTTCCTTCAGACAGATTTCAAGAAGTTACCAGCAAGCTGGGAATGATAAATATCTATTCCTCAGCTTGAGGGGGAGTGTTGTAAATATTAGTTAATTATTATTATTTGTTGTATTGGGCCAAGCCCATTAGGTCAAGAATTAGTTTTTTCATTCTCTATAAATAGAGACCTCTTTGTATAGATTATTTACACTATTCAATAATATTTCAAATACCCTTTTTCAAGTCTCTACAAATAAACGAAACACATTTATCAATGTACTACTACCATCTATACTTTTAGCTTACGAGTTGGCACTGTGAGATCCATGTGTATACATTACAAGTTGTATACTTTACCAGAGTAAAAATTGTCCCACCGAAATAAAAGTCATTATTCCTGCATATAGCTTTGTAAATTGCTGCAATACTAATGTGAATTAGATTCGCTCATATTCATTAGTCACTGACCCGAGTCAAATTGAAATATTTACTATAGTAGTCCAAGTTTTATATATAGACAAATTTCATGATTGAGTTAGCTACTTGGCATCAATTGGTTGAGCTGTTTTGGATCTATCATATTGTGATTAAATTATCATTGCATTATACATATCCAAAATATAATATGAACATTGCTCTGAGATGACATATGTCTTGGCCCCAGTAAAGTTGAATAGTTATTTACATGAGTATGCTGCAATAAAGTATTGATTTTAAGTTATTTGATTGCTTTACACTTCAAACTCAGCATAATTAGTTAAGGTTGTCCATCTTATGGAGATAAGTGAAACAGTTATGACAACTAGTACCTCAAACCTTAAAATTGTATAGTTGTGAATGCATTTGATTAAGTGGGCAGATGTAGTTATGTTACAAAATTATGATAATACTCAAGTTTTCCTGGTTTATGTTACCTATGACTAGGAAGATTATGCATGTGCTGCCATGAGTTGTTGGTATAACTAAGTAGGGTTGAATTAAAAGGTTCATCTTTCATACTTACTTCAACATTGTTGCTACATGTAGAGTGCCCAATTTCCACCAAAGATGGATAATCTAGGAGAAAAGATAAATCTTGCATTGTTTATATGGAGATAAAGATGTCAAATGGCTATTGTTCATGTCATATGCCTTGTAGTTTATTACTAAATGATTAAAACTCATTCTCAAAGTAGGATAGTTAATTGTACGATGATTTTGGAGAAAGTGAGAGAACGAGAAAAAATAATGAAGCAAATCTCTAGTAGCGAAGGTCGTAAAATAATAAGAATGGGGCCTATAGCCTTTTTGGACTTACGTGCAAAGTTACAACGAGAGGGTGGTCTCCAATCAACTCAACAAGTAAATATAGAGGAACAAGTTGCCAAAACCCTCTATATTCTAACACATAATGTTAGAAACTGAGAGGTTCAATTCTGGTTTCAACGCTCTAGTGAGACCAGTAGTCGGTATTTTCATCGTGTGCTTCGACCAATAGTGGAGTTAGAAGACAAATATCTTGAAAGAATTTTCCTCAAGAAATCAACCTCGAACACCTCAAGACTTAACCATTGTCATTCATCCTTGCGTAATGTTGTTGAAAGGGCTTTTAGGGTTCTAAAAAAAGGTTTGTTATTATTGCTAGTGGCATAGAACTAACTTATGGAATCAAGACATAAAACAGGATTATCATAGTATGTTGCATTTTGCACAATTATTTGATGATGTTCGACCCTGATGAAAAGTTGGTTGTCGAGGTGGATAAATATGTTGCTAACCAAAGTGTATTTGAACAACATGCAGATGACCATATAGACGAGGATGATGATGAAGAATATACTCGTTTAGGAGAAAATATGAGAAATTCTATAGCTGATGGTCTGTGGAGATCGAGCTTATAGATCATGATTTGTTTATTTCTTATGTTTAGGATTATTATGTATTTTTTTACTTAATGAATTGATGTTTCGTAGTTGTGGGTGTATTTTATGCAAAGTGTTGAATTTTATGTTGTTTAAATGCATAATAGATCTGTTACCCTTTTTTTTTTTTTTTACTATTATCAACTTTGTGATTATGAGCCACTGATTCTACTTAATGCTGAATTTTGCATCTATTTAATGTTCAATTGTTATACTGTTGAAATTTTATTTAAGAATCATGTCAGAGTCGGAGGAGACTAAACGAGAGACATGGACATAAGAGAAGGGTAATGCTCTTGTTGATGCTTTTTTGCATCAAAAGAATGATAGAAATAAAGTTAGTGGCTTTTTCACTTCTAAAACTTATGAAACCATCATAAAGGAGTTGCAACAAGAATTTGGACGCCCGTTTGGGAAAGAAAAGATGAAAATTCATTGGAAATTAGTAAAAAGACCTTTTTTCAAGTGTTATGACTTGTTCAACAATGGCTTGAGTGGATTTTCTTTGGACCCAATTACAAAACAATGGTGCGTTGAGCCTGAAGTTTGGCAAAAGCTAATTGAGGTATATTATGAACTTTTATTGTTTTCATCCCTTTCATGTTTTAGCTTAATAATATTTGTTCAACAATTATTATTTTACAGGTTAAGCTTGAAGCAAACAAGTGAATGTTCATAATTATGACAAGCTGATGATCGTGTGTAGAGGAGATAGAGCCATTGGACAACATGGTGAGATTGCCAAAGACATTAGAGAAAAAAGGTCATTGCCTGGAGAATCTGAGTCAATAGAAACCATCGAGGTGACCTTCAAGAGTGCTTAAGAGGTTGGCAATGAAAATGAAGTTACACAACCTGAAGTACAAGATACTCGCAGTTAAGAGCTTAAATCTAAAGGGCTAAAATGTCAAAGAACGAAGAAGCTGAATGGATAAAAATGGCACTTCAAGATATTGCTGGAGCTCTTAGAAAGAGTACCGCTATTTATGAGAAAGTTCAACAGAAACTTCCAAGAGGATTAGAGCAGTGATTGGTTGTCCTTTAGACAAACGTAAGGAGTGATTGGTTGTCCTTCAGGTTAGAGTGTTCACATATGCATATCTTTATCTTCTTGATAATTATGAGAAAGAGTACCGCTAATTAATGAGAAAGAGTACCGCTATTTATGAGAAAGAGTACCACTAATTAAGTGTTCACATATGCATATCTTTATCTTCTTGATAATCCTAAGAGGATTAGAGCAATGATTGGTTGTCCTTTAGACAAACGTAAGGAGTGGTTACTTGGGATGTGCTTGGTCCTTTGAGGTAATTGTTGAAGTTGTAAACATGGATATAGCCAGTCATAAAGGAAGGTGTGTACAATTTAATAACAAATCTAATAACTTCATGATAAATATTTTGGTGATTTCATCAATTGTCCTTTTAAGTTGTATGATCTTTCATGTTATCATCGTAGAATTTCTTTTCAATTTGTGGATTTTGAGTAGGATGGAGTTTAAGTAATTGGTGTATCCTGGGTCATGTATGTGTCATTAGGGGTGGTAAACGAGTCAGGGGCCTTTGGCTCGGCTCGTAAAGGCCTGAGCTCGTTTAATAAAAGCTCGTGTTGGAACCAGGCTTGGAATTGTATAAAAGCTCCGTTAATAAAAAGGCCTCAAGCTCTAATTCAGAAGCTCGGCCTTAGAGCCTCCCAGGCTAGCCTAGTATATAAATATTTATTTATATTTTTTATACTACTTGTAATAACTCTCTCTCTCTCATCAATTTATTTCACCCCATTTTATTCGTTTAACAGACTTTTTGAATGATTTTGTTCTATATTATACTATTTGGATATATATTGAATTTATGTATATTTATGGAATTACTAGTGTTGTTCTATATTATCCTTCATCCTCCTTCACACAAACAAACCCACAAAAACTCATTCATTCCACTGTGCACTGCTTGTTTGTGTCAATTTATTTTATTTTTTATTTTTTTTGGCACTTTTTTTTATAATGGGCTAAGATAATATAACCTGTTATCTACCTTCTCTCACTTTAATTTTTATTTATTTATTGTAAACTTTGTAAATTATTGCTGCAAATTGGAAGCTAAGGTTTCTATCTGGAAATTGATTTTTGGTGGAATTATGTTCTCTTTTCTTTATTCTTTAACATGCTAACAGGCTAAGACAGGCTTCACACAGGCTTTTATTTTTTGCAAATAAACCAGGCCACAGGCCAATATTATATTCGTGTCAGGTAACAGGCTAAAGTCAGTCGGACACGTTTAAATACAGGCTTGGCCCGTTAAGATCAAAGTTCGGCTCGGCTCGGCCCGTTAACACCCCTATGTGTCATAATATTTGAATGTTCTCATATACAAGTTACTTTGGGCTGTTGAGGTTGTTTTTACTTTTAGGATGTCATTTGATCTGATAGTGCCTGCTATACCTATAAATGTACCTGTTTTTATCCTGTTTCGGTGAGCTTGGGGTCACAACTTTTAAATGCCGATGGAGATACATATAGGTGGCGTTTGGCATGAGAGATATTTTTTTGCTTTGAGAAAAAAAGATTTCCTGGAATATGGTGAGAAATTTTTTTATCCGGGTAAGTTACGAAAAGGTGTTTGGTAGATCCAAAATTTTACCGGGAAAGTTTTGTGTTTTGTTTGAAATTTCTCTCAAAATTTTCCCACCCACCATCATTTCTCAAATACCTCATTTTGGATGGCCATCTATAATCGGATGTTTACATGTAATTTGAAATCCTGATGCAAAAATATTTCCTAGGATAATTTCATATTTCCTTGCACCAAACAAGGAAATATCAGATAGCCACTACCACTTTCCTGGGGAAAAATATTCGCACACGTACCAAACACCACCTATAGTATACTTGCATAAGTTCTTTATTCTATCTAGAAAGTAATGCTTGTTTATGTTTTGTATAATATTCTAGGATTGTTGTGGTGCATCAATATCTTGTTATTTTTTTAATCTATACTTAAAAGAGTAATAATAGAGCTTTTTAGGGTGATCCGTAATCTACATATAGTAATTTATGTTTATAATTGAAGTTTTTTTATTCTAATGATGTATTTATTGTTCTCTGCTCCATGTTTAATCATAAAACGAGTGTTGGGGATGTAATTTCACAGCTTTGTCCTCTAATTATGAATCTGACAATGACGTTGATGGTAATAACATTGATGAAGAACCATTGGCTAAATGCCAGTCCGGGTGGGTAGGCTGCGGAAGAGGTGGAGCAATAGGGGGATCTAATCCAAGCCTATATCTGGAGCAATACGTGGCAACCACCCATAGTACTAATTCGCGGGTTTGTTGACACATATAACTGTCTAAAGAGATGGGCGAGAACTGCAGACCCCCAACTGTATGTGCCAGTGTCCTGAAAATCCCCTCCTAGCAGTGAAACGTAACGACACACAATTTTGTTGCCATCCGATCTGTCACACGGTAGCCATGAGCCTAATAGCCACAAAATGTGTGCCCGGGTGTAATGCCTCACCTCATCATAATTGTGTGCTACCGGAGACCAATCGACATGTATTCTGTCTACGTATGAAATACATAGATCACCACCGTGAATGTCTGTGCCCGCAACAGGGGCCGTTCCAAAAACATGCTGACAAATAGTGTAACACCTCGTTCTAGAACCGGTTTGTTAACATTGACTTATGATATTAAGTGCAGTTAAAATCACCTTGGTTCAATTAAAATCCGGTTAAATTTTTCTTTTAAAACCAAGCTGAATTTAAATTACCCAATTGCGTGACAATAACCATATTACAATGCAAAATCAAATAATATAAGCTTAATATCGTACATTCATTTCATTTATTATGGTCTATATTTGCCCATTATATTATAGGATTTTTCTTTAGTTACGCGTGGGTTCAAACCACGCTCAAATCGGAGCTCTACAGCTCAAGTTATGCCTTTTCTAAGAAAACAGGTGCTGAATCATCAGGACCCTCCGCGCTGATAGCGCCAGTCCCACGCTGTCAGCGCCACAGATGCGCAGGACACAGGGAGGACGGCGCTCCCAGCGCCAGAGCCACTGCCTCATTTTGGAAGTTGGCGCTCATAGCGCCAGTTTGGCGCCCCTAGTGCCAGACAACAGGGACTGGGTACCAAAACAGGGCAATTTGACCTACCTGTGGTGTTTTAACCATAACTTTAGTTATACTTATCCAAATTACACAATCTTGGTCTCTATGGAAAGTTAAGAAACATATCTACAACTTCCACCAAGACACAAAGGTCCAAATCTATCGTATAGGATACGAAAATCGGACAACAAGACAGGGTATCTTGGCTCTTACTTGAATTTTCAATCAAAGGTTTTCTTTCACCTAATTTACATCATATAATCCTTTCAATACATGAATTCTAGTCTCTCTAGATACTCATACACTAAGAGAAGCATGCATATCATTTCATCATACATATATATATATATATATATATATATATATATATATATATATCCAATAATTACAACATTATATCATGTTTACAAGTTTCAATTACAAATCATGGGACTTAGCTACAAAACACTATGACCAACTTCTTGGTTCCCATCAACAAAAGAGATACCAAAGGGATGAGCATAGGCTAAGTCCAACCAATGAAAACATAGCATGCATATGACAAATGTCTTTCATTTACAATCCTATACATAGGAACTACAAAATGGCATGCTTAATCACAATGATGAAACTCTTCATGTATCAACTACTTCAAATATGGCCACTTGCCATCAGAGGCTCATGCAGCATCCTTGCCTGAAAGGGGGTCCCCAACAACACGGGGTGAGATATACGAATATATCCAGTAAACCAGGGGCCCTTGGAGCATCTCTCCACCCCATAGTTCAATAACAGTGTAATAGCAATGACAATAATAATGCAGCAAATACATATTCATGCAAGTGTACACAACATCTCCAGGAGAAATCCCTCGAGCTCTCGAGCTGTCCTAAGGATACTCAGATGCAATAGTCCTACTGGCCAGCTAAACTACCAAGTATGATTTACGCATCGTCATGCAACATACCAACATAGGGAAACACCATCCTATGTCACACCAAAGCATGCAAATACGTATAACAAAGCATTACACTATTTCATTGCATTTATATACAACAACACACCCATTACCCGTTCAGGGCTTGGTGGGACAATAAAGGGAATTACACCCAAGGTCCGAAGGCTTACCTCAATGCTTCCAACTTAACCTTTGTTCTTTACCAATCTTCTCAACACAAGTATCAATCTCAAGGAGCTAACCGAGCTCCATAGCTTGCTCCAATGGTTGGTTGCTCAAGGTTGGTCCAAATGCCTCAATCCTAAGCATCACATGGACAATATCAACAATCAACCAAACCAAACCATTGATCACAAAAACAAGCCACACCATAGTCAAATGCATAATCTTGTGATTTTCCAAACAAAATCATACGACTATTTAAACTCATTTTCACCGATTAAGTGTCATTCCTAACATTTTTCTCAACATACTTTAGGCCTCAATCTTCCTAGAACATAGCCAACTTACTCAACTTTTCATAAACCCTAAGCACTATTCATCATCTCCCCCAATCATGCATTTCTCATGAAAACAGTGTTCAAGGAGTAGAATCTTACCACCAATGGTTGCACAACCAAGGATTGGTTACTCCTCAAGCTTCCATGGAAGTAGAAGCCAACAAATCTACCAATTTCTTCTCATGGGTCACAACTTTTGGAGGAAAAATCTCAAGCCACAACACTCCCCACCAAGACCCAAGCTAGGATTATGAAAGAGGGGAAGATTTGGAGTGATTTAGGCTTTTGAATCACTCAAAAAGGTTGAGAATTTCCCCCTCTAGGGTTTCCCCTTTCTTTTCTTCTTCCTTCCCTTTCTCTCTTCTTTTCTTCTTTCCTTCTGCTCACGCGGGTTGGGGTTGGGGAATATAGGGTTCCTTTAGTGACATGCCACTTAACACCGGTTAAGTGGGTATCGGTTCATCTATCTATTCAACTCCATTAATTACTAAACTTTACCCAAGAGTCTGGAATATTTTTCTAGGAGTATTTCTACTTCCATTTTTATATTTTGGGTACTTTTGTCTACACCCATTTATACCCCTTAATTTTCACAGAGTACACTTTTTACCTCAAAAGTGACCCCAATTAATTTTATAAGGGAATTTACTTATTTTTACTCACTAATACATGCTTAATTATCTAATCACATGTATTTTGCTAATTAATTATTTTGGGCTATTATACATAGCGATCCAATCCAATATTGTAGATCCAGTAACTACTTGCCTGTCAGTAGGCAAACTAAGTATACCGGCCACGTCCTGTAATGTAATGGTCATTTCTCCCTAAGTCATGTGAAATGTATATCTCTGGTCTCCACCGCTCAACCAAAGCACTGATCAAGGCGATATCAATCTGAACGAAAAATTTCAAATTATACAAAGTCCAGCAACAGTAATTTCATTAAGTAATTTAAAAATTACATACCTGAATATGACTCATTCGTGCCACGTGTATGAATCCAACCTGTGTCAAATAGTCAGCGACGATGTCTGGTATATCATCATGACGCGGTTCCCCTGAAGTTTCCCTCGCCTCGTCTTTAACCCCCTTACCTTATCCTCGTTCCACACAAGTTGTGAAACGTGAGTGCACTGTGTCCTCTTACGGAGTACCTCACACCTATATGGTCCAGGAAGTACATGCGTACAAGGATCGGATGGCTCAACATTACCATCGGATCCAGAGCGCGACGACTCTGACGAAGATGAATGGGCCATAATAAAATACTAGTACAAATGAAAAAATTATACACAAATTACTATTGATGTCATATTAAGTTACACTAAATAAAATTTAATTGCACTTAATTAAATAGCATTTAATTGAATTGAATTGTTATATTAATTTCAATTAAATTAACATCAATGAAAATAAATTAAAGAACATTGCATTATTCTAAAAACATATTTAAATAGATAAAATAATTTAAAATCAATTTAAATTAATATTTCATACTCTATTCATTTTTTACAAACTTTAATTATATTGTAGTTAATTGAAAGGTCAATATGATTGCAAGTGTCATTCATATAAAATTATTAATTGTGTCAAACTAATTTCTAAGTGTGTAAATAAGTCTTATCACCAGCATATACCAATTTATAAGTAACTAATTAATTTCTAAGTCCCTATCTAATTCCTAAGTCTCTAGTCATTCTCTTATATAGGTCACTAATATTTTTCTAACCCCTAACAATTATGTTTTCAGAAAGAAACACTGTAGAAAGAAAAAGAAAAAGAAAAAGAAAAAGAAAAAGAAAAAAAAAAGAACAGAAAGAAATAACCTGTTAAGATTTGTATGTTATCAGTTGTTAAGATATAAAAATTGAATTCTTCAAATTTTCATATTATAATTTATGTTTCACCCGTCCTTGCTTGAATTAAGGATAATAAAAATACAAACTTTAAATTTTAAAAAGAAAAAACTCATTGTTTAGTTGTATTATTTTTTTTAAAAAGATACTTTTAATTTTATAGAAAAGACATATTTTGAATGAGGTAAGATCATTTAACACCTCATCTGAAATTCGTTAGATCAAAAAAGATTAACGGCTCTGATTTGTAAGCATGTGACACATTTGATCTTTTTTATCTAACTTCTCTCACATAAGGAGACAAATTTAAAATTTGACACTGGTGTCAAAGGATCCTGCCTCATTTTGAATTCCAACGATCAAAGGTTACTAAAAATTGAAAGTTTAAATTTAAAAAATAGGAAACATAAATTTGAATTAAAGTCACTTATTTTGTTACATTAAAAAACAGGAAAGAAAAAATTGGAAAAAAAGAAGACATACTTTGAATTACAATGATCAAAGGTTAATAAAAATTGAAAGTTTAAATTTTAAAAATAAGAAACAAAAATTTGAATTAAATTTATTTATTTTATTTTTTTGATAACAAAAATTATTTATTTTGTTATTAGGATTATTGTATCCTAACATGTTTTTAGTAGCTATAGACGTTATTTATTTATTTTTGGATAAAAAAAGACATACTTTGAATTCCAATGATCAAAGATTAATAAAAATTGAAAGTTTAAATTTTAAAAATAAGAAACATAAATTTGAATTGAAGTTAATTATCTTGTTATTAAGATTATTGTATCCTAATATGTTTTTAGTAGCTATAGACGTTTTTTTTTTTGGATAAAAAAGACATACTTTGAATTCCAATGATAAAAGGTTAATAAAAATTGTAAGTTTAAATTTAAAAAATAAGAAACATAAATTTGAATTGAATTTATTTATCTTGTTATTAGGATTATTGTATCCTAACATGTTTTTAGTAGCTATAGACGTTAATTTTTTTTTGGATAAAAAAAGACATACTTTGAATTCTCAATGATCAAAGGTTAATAAAAATTGAAACTTTAATTTTAAAAATAAGAAACATAAATTTGAATTGAAGTTATTTATCTTGTTATTAGGATTATTGTACCCTATAACATGTTTTTAGTAGCTATAGACGTTAATTTTTACTTATTTTTTGGATAAAAAAAGACATACTTTGACTTCCAATGATCAAAGGTTGATAAAAATTGAAACTTTAATTTTAAAAGTAAGAAACATAAATTTGAATTGAAGTTATTTATCTTGTTATTAGGATGTTTTTAGTAGCTATAGACGTTTTTTTTTGGGTAAAAAAAGACATAATTAGTTGTTAGATTCAAATTGTATCCTAAACTGTTTTTAGCAGTTATAATTAGTTGTTATTTTTTTTGGGTATTCCCTTATTGAATAAGACGAACAAAGGTTCATAAAAATCCAAACTTGAAATTTAAAAAACAAGGGAACACAGCAAAACAAAGCGTTTATAGAATATATCAACATACATTCCATAAGCATTGAGTTTTTGGCTGAACTAAACACAGCAAAACACCACAAAACGTTTTGAATATTTCATAAATGTCATGATAAAGAAAACGATGTAAATAGTTCAACATGCAACTCCAACAAAAAAACGACTCTTCAGTAAACATCTTGTCTCCAAGACACAAAGAAACCACTCTTCAGTCACAGTAAAACAATTTACGGGATATTCTCATCTACTTCTGCGTCAAATCTATTTTTTAAAAAAAGGAAGAGAAAATACAATAATCAGCATTGAAAAAAATATATAATCAATTGAATTATAAATATAGATTTGAAACTACGTAACTCTTTTTCAAGCTTTATTTTTTTGGCTGTACGAACAGCTGAAAAATTGAATTCTCTAGCAATTGAATGATGAGAATGGATCACTGGTGTCAACATTGTCAGAGAGATATCACCAACGTCAGCACTATCATAGGTCTGACTCTCAACATCCTATTCATAATTTCGTAAAAAAAATAAAATAAAGGTAAGTCAAGTATTGACTTTTGCATAACATGAAAATATAAAATAAAATATTGGGTTACTGCAGCTTTTTCTAGTTCCGATGATACAATTTCATTTTCGCGTGCATCCTCAAAGTTTGCTTCATCCTGTGATATACAATAACCAACAACTGTCAACAAAATGAATAAGAAAAATGGATACCAACAGAAATAGTGAAGCAACATACGTTTTTTCTCCCTAGTCACTTCAACTACGTGGAAAGTGAAAAAAAACACTTTTCATATTATAACTATATATTACCCGTAATATATGGCGTTAAAAATTAAAAGGGCACAACTTATGTTCTTTTAGAGTACACACACTAAACCCATAAAAAAATACATCATTCACAAAATTTACTTTAGGTGACAGTCAAAGAGTCAATACCAATATCTAGTGATATTGCTGGCCTTGACCATAGGATGATCAATATATATGAAATCTTGCACCATGCACAGGAATGATAATTAATCATTCTATATTTATCATAAACTCCATAATGACCAAAGAGTCCGTTTGTCTATTATGTTGTTCTCCAGTTTGATAGGAAATGAAATTTGAATATAGGTAGATGTTACAACTACAAAATCCTCCTATAATGATGGCTACTAGAAGAAACGTTGCTGCTATTATTATTTTATTATGTTACCATTATGTTATTTTATCTTGTTATTATTTTACCATTAAGTTAGTATTTGAGTTACTAAAGATTAGGCTATTAGTTGTTACTGGAGCCTATCTTTAATGTAGTGGTTATTTTTCTGTTTTACTGATTCTTTAGTGTTGTCTATTTAAATTTGTAATCAAGAAATAAAGTCATCGTGAATTTTTATCCAAAAAATATTACACTTGTGCAAAGAGATCAAACTTCCTCAATAAAATTATCCTATTCAATTTTATCATCCTTTGATCATTCTATTAGTTGCTATTATTCCACTTTGCAACATTCTTATCAAAATAGGTCAAAAGAGTCAAGATAGACCCCTTTACGTACCAGTAGATTTCTCATGATTCTTTCAGATTGCAAATCCCATACCTAAATTTTTGTTGGCCTTTTCTTTATAGAAAGTACCAAAGAAGACAATCCACTTTGCTTTGATTGAGATACGGAAAAAGGCCCCAGCCCTGTTACCCGCAGGCAAATGTAGAAATGTAGCCACGAAAGAATACTTTTTTTATATGAAGAAGATGTAAATATAAAAAATAACGTGTAAGAATTATATTTTTGTATTATTAAAAGTTTAGTTGCACATCTTTTGAGTGGTTTCATTTTACTTACGTTCCACACTGTTTTTGGTATTGTAATTGTACCATTATATTTTATTTCAAATGTTATGCCAATTCGTAAGGATTTTATTTTATTTTTTTACTTCTTTTCAAAAAAAATTTATGTTTTAAATGATATTGTATACATAGAATATGTAAAAGACATGTACTCCCCTGAATTCGTATGGTTAGATTTTTACGAGTGTGAAATAATATGCTGTGCTGAATTATCAATTACAAATTTCATATACAATAGATATGTATTTTTTAATATCTATTTTATGTTGTGTGAAGAATCAATTCAATTAAAAGTGTTCTTAAGTACAAATCTAAAGTTGATTTATACACACATTTTTTTTTTAGGTAGTCGATTTATACACAATTTTATATGAATAACAATTTTTTATTTTTTGGTGAAAATATGAATAACAATTTACGGGAAAAGCACCATTTTAAAATTTTTGGGCAAAAGAATTGTCCGGTTAAAGTTGATTGGATAAGTTTTTCTAAAGTAATGCAGTCAAACATGTCATATATGTTGACGGGACTCGTGCCACGTCAGCGCCACGTAGGCAGACTCATTACCGTAAAACTTCGGAAGACCATAACTTGTGACTCGGGTATCCAAATCAGATGATTTTTTTTTTGTTTCACGTAACTTTTCGAGATCTACCCAATGATATCTCATTTGACATATTTTATCTCCCACAAACATAGTTTGAAGATCTTCTGGATTTAAACGCTCTTGTGATTGTGATATAATTGTTACAAATTCAAATTATGTTTGTGGGAGATAAAATATGTCAAATGAGATATCATTGGGTAGATCTCGAAAAGTTATGTGAAATAAAAAAAAATCATCTAATTTGGATACCCGAGTCACAAGTTATGGCCTTCCGAAGTTTTACGGTAATGAGTCTGCCTACGTGGCGCTGACGTGGCACGAGTCCCGTCAGCATATGTGACATGTTTGACTGCATTACTTTGGAAAAACTTATCCAATCAACTTTAACCGGGCAATTCTTTTGCCCAAAAATTCTAAAATGGTGCTTTAGCCAACAATTTACAGATACAAAAGTTTACACTGTTTATTTCAAAAAAAAAAGAAAAAATTACACTATTTATGCACAGTTAGGTTTTCGTTGTAGCTGTGTCACGGAAAAGCACCATTTTGGAATTTTTGGGCAAAAAAATTGCCCAGTTAAAACTGATTGGATAAGTTTTTTCAAAGATAAGTTTTTTCAAAGTAATGCAGTCAAACATGTCACATATGGTGACGGGACTAGTCCCGTCACTGACACTGACGGGACTCATGCCACGTCAGCGCCACGTAGACAGGCTTATTACCATAAAATTTCGGAAGGCGATAACTTGTGACTCGGATATCCAAATCAGAAGATTTTTTTTTTGATTTCACATAATTTTTCGAGATCTACCCAATGATATCTCATTTGACATATTTTATCTCCCTCAAACATAGTTTGAAGATTTTCTGGATATAAACGCTCTCATGATTGTGGTACAATTGTTACGAATTCAAATTCAAACATAGTTATAATATCCTACCCAAACATTGGAAAAACTTGAATTTTAAAAAAAAATATCCTACCCAAGCACTTGCCCCCATCTCCCCTTAGGGATCTACCTCTGCTGCTATATATATGCCCTCATATAGTCACATATCGATATCAGCACACACAAAATATGAGTATGAGAGAATCACAAAACCCTAAGAGGAAAGCTTCCTCCTCCAACTCAACAACGTTGAAGCTGTTCGGTTTCCCATTGATACCAGCTAACTCGGAAGAAGACATGTCAGCGAATGCCATTCCTTGTGACAAGAAGAAGAAGATATTCAAATGCCATTTCTGTCGCCGCGAATTTGTCAATCCTCAAGCATTTGGTGGCCATCAAAATGCGCACAAGAGAGAACGCCAAAAAGCCACTCTAGCACATTCCCAACACTTTGTTCCCCTCCTTCCCCATCATCAACGGTTCATAGCAGCTTCCCCTATTCCTACCATGGCTACACGTGGACCAACAAGATCATCAGGACCGTTCATTCATCCACATGGGACACCAGCTGGTGGTGCAGATCATCATAATCCTTGGTTTCCAAGTGCATGGGACGCATCACAACCTTTGGCTTTCGATGTGGGGCCTAGTGATCAGGTTTCTTTTGTGAAACCAAATGATGAAAGCAGAGCCAGAAAAAAGCCTTTCATAGAAGTACATAATCTTGATGGTGATGTTGATCTTAACTTGTGTTTAGGTAGCAAAACCTCTAATTCCAGGGTGAACTTGAATTTAGACCAAAACCATGTCCTTTGAGTCTACTTTTGTTAATTTCAATTGTGCTTATCCCTTTCATTTTTTATTTTATTTTTTTGCTTTTGCTTATCCATTTCATTAGTTAGGAAGATAGGGATGGATTTGGTTCTTCAAGAAAGAAATCGTACTTACACGATTTTCTAGCTACAGGTATAAAGCTGATCATAATGCACCCAACACAATTTATTCTATCTAAGATATATGATTATAAAGACATGTGAGTCCCACTCATTCGATACAATTGGTTTGATTTTAAAATGGTTTGAATTTCAATCGTCTTTTTTGTTTTTGTTTACATCGAAGTAATTTTAATAAATTCTAATTGCGTATTCCCTTTTTTATGTTAATTTGTATAAATTGACTGTTTTGCAATGAATCCTGAATTTAATGACGATATAAATTGACTTTTTGTGATGATAGAAATCGTAATTAAAAGTTGGAAAAAATCATACGGTATTTTTTTTGTATTTTTGTGATGATATTTCACTTCGTCAACATTCGTCATTAAAATTATTTCTTTTTTATCTCTTCAGGAAAATATATTAGCCATGTGTGTTATGCTCATATCGGGAGGATGTAGTATATTAGATTATTTTCAATTTATGAGTTGTCGTAAAGTTCTTTCCATCCAAGTAGTTTTCGCATATTGGATTTTGTGGAGGAAAAAATTCATTCGATACAATTGGTTTGATTTTAAAATTTAATTTGATCTAATTTTAAAGTGGTTTGAATTTGAATCGCCTTTATTGCTTTTGTTTAGATAGATGTAATTCTAATAAACACTGATTGCGATTCCCTTATATTAGGTTAATATGTATAAATTGACTGTTTTGCAATGAATCTTAATTTTAATGACGATATAAATTGATTTTTTATGATGTTAAAAATCGTCATTAAAAGTTGGAAAAATCGTCACAACGGATTCCTTTTCAATCTTCACTCTCTTTCTCTTCCAACTCTCAAACAAAATTTAAGGAAACACTTTAATATTTGTAACATATTTGTGCTGTTAAAAATATAAAGGGGTACACTTTAATAATTTTCTTTAAAATATTAATTAAAAACATAAGTGTTATCATTATGCCAATAAAGGTGAATATTGGTCAAGGATTTGGTCACTATCCCATAATTATGTGGGTTCAAATTCCGTTGACAGATGTAAGAACTTTTTTGTATGCGTGATATATAATCCTTTCCGAAAATTCTCAAAATAATTTGGGATTTTCTTTGTTCCTAACGAGATACCGGTATCTAATCCTGACCTCTTAAACTTTTTTATTAAAAAAAAACATTATTAACGTATTAACATGTTGTTGTCGTGTAACAAGTTTATTTATAAAGTAAATAAATAAAAATACTTTACAATATATCATCAACTTAAATCATTAAAATTTTTAAAATATATATTTTAAATAATTTCCTTTATAAAAAAAATCATTTTCATCATAAATTCTTCCGTGGTTCGAGGCGTTCAAAAGTTGATTCCTAGAAATTGAAACTTTTCCTAATATACATATTTTTCTCTCTCATTTTTTTTAAAGTATATATATATTTTTTAATTGTAAGGAAAGAGATTAATATAGTCAGAGACTCAGAGTTAAGCACATCATGTAGCGACAAAATGTCAGAACGAGGAAGGCGTAGGCCTGTGTTATGGTCAAACCCGTAAGCAAATTGGGGAATTCAGAGAATAAATCTCTGAGTAGTGTAGTACTTACATTCAGTGCAACCTACTAATAGAAATATTACATTTCAGAGAAAGGAGAAAAAATATGATCGAAAAAAGATAACTTTAATTGACATGTAGCATTTTTATTCGTGGGATATACTGAATCTTTGATACAACAGTAACACAAAAAAATTTATTCGAGTGCAGGACGGGACGGCAACGTCTTAAGTTTCGAGAAAATTTCTGTCCAAACAGGTATCATCGTCAATGGCTAGTTGTCTACTTCCATCTATTTCACTCTCTGTACGTGTGACGCTATGACACAACTTGTTAAATCATAAAATAATTATTTACAAAAAAAATATCATAAAATAAATTTATTTTCTATTATTAATTTTTTTATCAGCATTAAAGGTTGGGATAGAATAATATAAATATCTTTTGTTCACGCATATTTACCTACTCATCTTCATTATTATTGGATCAGGATTTTAAGAGGATATATAAAGAATAAAATTTAATTGAGATTCTATTGTAACACGATTAAAGATGAGCAAGAAAAATAAATATAAAAAAGACATAATATCTAAAAATTGGTCAAAAAAAAGACATAATATCTTATCCCTTAAAATGTGCATCATAAAATTCACGATAAATTGCATATTATAAGTATAGAAGTTATATTTTTAATTTTTATCGTAGATTTCATCCGCATCTAATGATTTATGTGATTAATAAATTAAAAGAATTTCATATAAACATGATCGATTGGGGAGGATTGTCAAAGGCGTGAAATATGTGTACCGTAACAATTAGAAAGTAGAGAGTATAAAATGTGTACTTGGTAGAATTAAACCTATATTACATGTAAATTACTCGTAGGTATATAATATTCCTTAGAGTGAGACTATTGAAGGATAGTATAAAAGGTCTTATCACTTATCCCTTGAATGTAGGATAGGTGATACTATTTTTATCTCTCTCTTTTTTTGATAACCCTATTTTTATTTCTTTAGCCTATCACTTATCAGTAACACGCTCTTAAAGCTGTGGCTCGTTTGATGAGTCTGAAATAAAATAAATTATTAATAATTGATATGGGATGATCAAAATTAATATAGAATCTATAAGTCAGCAAAGTCTATAAAAATGATAATTGTAATGAGTGACAAATCATATACACATAAAAGATGATGTGTGTACAATAATAAAAAAAAAAAAAAATTAGAGTATGTAGAGTATCTGAGTATGTATCCATAATACCTAGTCTTTATTCATAAAAAGATTTTAGCTAGAGGCATGAGACTTTAGATAGGATTAAAACTCTTAATTTTAATATTTAAATTATCAGTATATTAATCTCTTATCTTCTAAACATCACGGGACTCATGGAATAGATTGAGAACATCTATGATGCACGGATACGGACACGGGACACAACACGACACGACACGCCGACACGTTAATTCTAAAAAATGTGATATTTGGACACGTTGGGATATTAAATAAATTTTTTAATATATTTAATATAATTTATATTTGATACATATAGAATCTATAATAAGTCATATAACCAATCAAATATTTAAATTTCATAACATAAATATAAATATAAATAATTTTTCGTACTTTGTTAATTTTTCATGTAAAATTTCTTAACAGAAAAAAAAAATTTAATCGTATTTAAAAAAAAATAAAAAAATGTGTCCGAGCGTTGACTGCGTGTCGAAAAAACGTGTCCGAACGTTGATCGCGTGTCTCCAAATGTTGATCGCGTGTCCGAACGTGTCCGTATCGGACACGTATCCGACACGCAAATTTTCAAATTTTTTGCGTGTCCGTGCTACAGAGGAGAACATAACCTAAATTTGAATGTAAGATATATATACGAATTGATTTTGCCCCTAAATATAACAATCTAAAATTTATTATAATAATGAAGGGATCAAAGTTAGCAAATCATTTTTATTTATTAATTTATATATAAACTAAGAGGGAGGATATTCTTACTACCAGATTTTTTTACTACAAATTAATTATTACCTATCTAATCATCATTAGATTAAAGAGAGAGAATATTAAAAGTTTTTGAAAAAAGAAAAAAATGTTGATCCATGATTCTTTCAGATTGCAAATCCCATACCTAAATTTTTGTTGGCCTTTTCTTTATAGAAAGTACCAAAGAAGACAATCCACTTTGCTTTGATTGAGATACGGAAAAAGGCCCCAGCCCTGTTACCCGCAGGCAAATGTAGAAATGTAGCCACGAAAGAATACTTTTTTTATATGAAGAAGATGTAAATATAAAAAATAACGTGTAAGAATTATATTTTTGTATTATTAAAAGTTTAGTTGCACATCTTTTGAGTGGTTTCATTTTACTTACGTTCCACACTGTTTTTGGTATTGTAATTGTACCATTATATTTTATTTCAAATGTTATGCCAATTCGTAAGGATTTTATTTTATTTTTTTACTTCTTTTCAAAAAAAATTTATGTTTTAAATGATATTGTATACATAGAATATGTAAAAGACATGTACTCCCCTGAATTCGTATGGTTAGATTTTTACGAGTGTGAAATAATATGATGTGCTGAATTATCAATTACAAATTTCATATACAATAGATATGTATTTTTTAATATCTATTTTATGTTGTGTGAAGAATCAATTCAATTAAAAGTGTTCTTAAGTACAAATCTAAAGTTGATTTATACACACATTTTTTTTTAGGTAGTCGATTTATACACAATTTTATATGAATAACAATTTTTTATTTTTTGGTGAAAATATGAATAACAATTTACGGGAAAAGCACCATTTTAAAATTTTTGGGCAAAAGAATTGTCCGGTTAAAGTTGATTGGATAAGTTTTTCTAAAGTAATGCAGTCAAACATGTCATATATGTTGACGGGACTCGTGCCACGTCAGCGCCACGTAGGCAGACTCATTACCGTAAAACTTCGGAAGACCATAACTTGTGACTCGGGTATCCAAATCAGATGATTTTTTTTGTTTCACGTAACTTTTCGAGATCTACCCAATGATATCTCATTTGACATATTTTATCTCCCACAAACATAGTTTGAAGATCTTCTGGATTTAAACGCTCTTGTGATTGTGATATAATTGTTACAAATTCAAATTATGTTTGTGGGAGATAAAATATGTCAAATGAGATATCATTGGGTAGATCTCGAAAAGTTATGTGAAATAAAAAAAATCATCTAATTTGGATACCCGAGTCACAAGTTATGGCCTTCCGAAGTTTTACGGTAATGAGTCTGCCTACGTGGCGCTGACGTGGCACGAGTCCCGTCAGCATATGTGACATGTTTGACTGCATTACTTTGGAAAAACTTATCCAATCAACTTTAACCGGGCAATTCTTTTGCCCAAAAATTCTAAAATGGTGCTTTAGCCAACAATTTACAGATACAAAAGTTTACACTGTTTATTTCAAAAAAAAAGAAAAAATTACACTATTTATGCACAGTTAGGTTTTCGTTGTAGCTGTGTCACGGAAAAGCACCATTTTGGAATTTTTGGGCAAAAAAATTGCCCAGTTAAAACTGATTGGATAAGTTTTTTCAAAGATAAGTTTTTTCAAAGTAATGCAGTCAAACATGTCACATATGGTGACGGGACTAGTCCCGTCACTGACACTGACGGGACTCATGCCACGTCAGCGCCACGTAGACAGGCTTATTACCATAAAATTTCGGAAGGCGATAACTTGTGACTCGGATATCCAAATCAGAAGATTTTTTTTTGATTTCACATAACTTTTCGAGATCTACCCAATGATATCTCATTTGACATATTTTATTTCCCTCAAACATAGTTTGAAGATTTTCTGGATATAAACGCTCTCATGATTGTGGTACAATTGTTACGAATTCAAATTCAAACATAGTTATAATATCCTACCCAAACATTGGAAAAACTTGAATTTTAAAAAAAATATCCTACCCAAGCACTTGCCCCCATCTCCCCTTAGGGATCCACCTCTGCTGCTATATATATGCCCTCATATAGTCACATATCGATATCAGCACAAAAAATATGAGTATGAGAGAATCACAAAACCCTAAGAGGAAAGCTTCCTCCTCCAACTCAACAACGTTGAAGCTGTTCGGTTTCCCATTGATACCAGCTAACTCGGAAGAAGACATGTCAGCGAATGCCATTCCTTGTGACAAGAAGAAGAAGATATTCAAATGCCATTTCTGTCGCCGCGAATTTGTCAATCCTCAAGCATTTGGTGGCCATCAAAATGCGCACAAGAGAGAACGCCAAAAAGCCACTCTAGCACATTCCCAACACTTTGTTCCCCTCCTTCCCCATCATCAACGGTTCATAGCAGCTTCCCCTATTCCTACCACGGCTACACGTGGACCAACAAGATCATCAGGACCGTTCATTCATCCACATGGGACACCAGCTGGTGGTGCAGATCATCATAATCCTTGGTTTCCAAGTGCATGGGACGCATCACAACCTTTGGCTTTCGATGTGGGGCCTAGTGATCAGGTTTCTTTTGTGAAACCAAATGATGAAAGCAGAGCCAGAAAAAAGCCTTTCATAGAAGTACATAATCTTGATGGTGATGTTGATCTTAACTTGTGTTTAGGTAGCAAAACCTCTAATTCCAGGGTGAACTTGAATTTAGACCAAAACCATGTCCTTTGAGTCTACTTTTGTTAATTTCAATTGTGCTTATCCCTTTCATTTTTTATTTTATTTTTTTGCTTTTGCTTATCCATTTCATTAGTTAGGAAGATAGGGATGGATTTGGTTCTTCAAGAAAGAAATCGTACTTACACGATTTTCTAGCTACAGGTATAAAGCTGATCATAATGCACCCAACACAATTTATTCTATCTAAGATATATGATTATAAAGACATGTGAGTCCCACTCATTCGATACAATTGGTTTGATTTTAAAATGGTTTGAATTTCAATCGTCTTTTTTGTTTTTGTTTACATCGAAGTAATTTTAATAAATTCTAATTGCGTATTCCCTTTTTTATGTTAATTTGTATAAATTGACTGTTTTGCAATGAATCCTGAATTTAATGACGATATAAATTGACTTTTTGTGATGATAGAAATCGTAATTAAAAGTTGGAAAAAATCATACGGTATTTTTTTTGTATTTTTGTGATGATATTTCACTTCGTCAACATTCGTCATTAAAATTATTTCTTTTTTATCTCTTCAGGAAAATATATTAGCCATGTGTGTTATGCTCATATCGGGAGGATGTAGTATATTAGATTATTTTCAATTTATGAGTTGTCGTAAAGTTCTTTCCATCCAAGTAGTTTTCGCATATTGGATTTTGTGGAGGAAAAAATTCATTCGATACAATTGGTTTGATTTTAAAATTTAATTTGATCTAATTTTAAAGTGGTTTGAATTTGAGTCGCCTTTATTGCTTTTGTTTAGATCGATGTAATTCTAATAAACACTGATTGCGATCCCCTTATATTATGTTAATATGTATAAATTGACTGTTTTGCAATGAATCTTAATTTTAATGACGATATAAATTGATTTTTTATGATGTTAAAAATCGTCATTAAAAGTTGGAAAAACGTCACAACGGATTCCTTTTCAATCTTCATTCTCTTTCTCTCCCAACTCTCAAACAAAATTTAAGGAAACACTTTAATATTTGTAACATATTTGTGCTGTTAAAAATATAAAGGGGTACACTTTAATAATTTTCTTTAAAATATTAATTAAAAACATAAGTGTTATCATTATGCCAATAAAGGTGAATATTGGTCAAGGATTTGGTCAATATCCCATAATTATGTGGGTTCAAATTCCGTTGACAGATGTAAGAACTTTTTTGTATGCGTGATATATAATCCTTTCCGAAAATTCTCAAAATAATTTGGGATTTTCTTTGTTCCTAACGAGATACCGGTATCTAATCCCGACCTCTTAAACTTTTTTATTAAAAAAAAACATTATTAACGTATTAACATGCTGTTGTCGTGTAACAAGTTTATTTATAAAGTAAATAAATAAAAATACTTTACAATATATCATCAACTTAAATCATTAAAATTTTTAAAATATATATTTTACATAATTTCCTTTATAAAAAAAATCATTTTCATCATAAATTCTTCCGTGGTTCGAGGCGTTCAAAAGTTGATTCCTAGAAATTGAAACTTTTCCTAATATACATATTTTTCTCTCTCATTTTTTTTAAAGTATATATATTTTTTAATTGTAAGGAAAGAGATTAATATAGTCAGATACTCAGAGTTAAGCACATCATGTAGCGACAAAATGTCAAAACGAGGAAGGCGTAGGCCTGTGTTATGGTCAAACCCGTAAGCAAATTGGGGAATTCAGAGAATAAATCTCTGAGTAGTGTAGTACTTACATTCAGTGCAACCTACTAATAGAAATATTACATTTCAGAGAAAGGAGAAAAAATATGATCGAAAAAAGATAACTTTAATTGACATGTAACATTTTTATTCGTGGGATATACTGAATCTTTGATACAACAGTAACACAAAAAAATTTATTCGAATGCAGGACGGGACGGCAACGTCTTAAGTTTCGAGAAAATTTCTATCCAAACAGGTAACATCGTCAATGGCTAGTTGTCTACTTCCATCTATTTCACTCTCTGTACGTGTGACGCTATGACACAACTTGTTAAATCATAAAATAATTATTTACAAAAAAAATATCATAAAATAAATTTATTTTCTATTATTAATTTTTTTATCAGCATTAAAGGTTGGGATAGAATAATATAAATATCTTTTGTTCACGCATATTTACCTACTCATCTTCATTATTATTGGATCAGGATTTTAAGAGGATATATAAAGAATAAAATTTAATTGAGATTCTATTGTAACACGATTAAAGATGAGCAAGAAAAATAAATATAAAAAAGACATAATATCTTATCCCTTAAAATGTGCATCATAAAATTCACGATAAATTGCATATTATAAGTATAGAAGTTATATTTTTAATTTTTATCGTAGATTTCATCCACATCTAATGATCTATGTGATTAATAAATTAAAAGAATTTCATATAAACATGATCGATTGGGGAGGATTGTCAAAGGCGTGAAATATGTGTACCGTAACAATTAGAAAGTAGAGAGTATAAAATGTGTACTTGGTAGAATTAAACCTATATTACATGTAAATTACTCGTAGGTATATAATATTCCTTAGAGTGAGACTATTGAAGGATAGTATAAAAGGTCTTATCACTTATCCCTTGAATGTAGGATAGGTGATACTATTTTTATCTCTTTTTTTTTTTTGATAACCCTATTTTTATTTCTTTAGCCTATCACTTATCAGTAACACGCTCTTAAAGCTGTGGCTCGTTTGATGAGTCTGAAATAAAATAAATTATTAATAATTGATATGGGATGATCAAAATTAATATAGAATCTATAAGTCAGCAAAGTCTATAAAAATGATAATTGCAATGAGTGACCAATCATATACACATAAAAGATGATGTGTGTACAATAATAAAAAAAAAGAAAAATAGAGTATGTAGAGTATGTATCCATAATACCTAGTCTTTATTCATAAAAAGATTTTAGCTAGAGGCATGAGACTTTAGATAGGATTAAAGCTCTTAATTTTAATATTTAAATTATCAGTATATTAATCTCTTATCTTCTAAACATCACGGGACCCATGGAATAGATTGAGAACATCTATAATGCATGGATTGAAAGTAAACTGGCCTTTGAAGGCCGATGCATGTAAGGTGTAAAATAAAAATTTTACTGCGGAACATACATGCACTCATAGATTCATGCTTTAAGACAGCATGATGTTACCTTGTTTTGGCCTGATCAATCAGGGAGATGAGATGTCAGGCTTGAAGGGTTCAAACCCTCTAATGGTGATCCACACCACCGTTCGTCTATGATGCAAGAATTCTTTCTTGAAAGCCACCAGATGAACACCACAATAAGGCTTGCTATGCGCACAAGTGGTGAGGGTGGAGGCTAGGTATCCTGTTTGGAAAGGTGTACTGAGCTACCCTACAGAATGGTGCATAGAGGAGGAGAGTTGGCTTGGTTTTCCATTGAAACCTAAGGTGAGGAACATGTCTATTTATGCGCACCCTTTGAAGAGGAGGAAGGAATTCATTCATTCAAAATGAAAAACAAACTTTCAAATTTCTTTGAAAGTTGTGCATGAAACAGTGTGATAAGGTGGAGCTGTTGCAAAACAAACTTTGCCAACAACCTCCAATCTTATCCACATGAATTTAAATTCAAATTAATTTAAACTTAAATTCATAAACTATCATATAGTATATAGTTTTCATGCGCATAATTCAGCCCTATAAAGGGTCCAAATACATTGAGCAGTTGCATTCAAAATTTGAATCAACTTACCCACTGATTCCCTCAACCACCAAATCTGAATGGAGGTTTGTTTTAAGTGATAAGATAACACTCTTATCACTTAAAAGTGGCACACCAAACAGCCTAGGGAGAGCCTCCAAAGATGCATCTTCATCCAAGGAATATGCTCCAATAAGATCCTGTCTTATCCTTTTGTTATGAAACGACTTTTCAAAACCAATTCAAATTCGAATTCAAACACTTGAATTCAAACGTTCAAACATTCAAATTCAAAATTCAAAATTCAAAATTTCAAATTTCAAATTCAAAATTCAAATTTCAAAATTCAAATTCAAATTCAAATTTTAAAATTCAAATTTCAAATTTCAAATTTCAAATTCAAAATTCGAATTTCGAAATTCAAATTCTAAATTCAAATTTCAAAATTCAAATTTCAAATTCAAAATTCGAAATTCAAATATTTGATTATTAATTTAACTAATTAAATTAATTAGTAATGGCTTGGACTATCCAAGCCCATTACTAAACTCCATGCACCACCCACCCATTTAGGTGGGCTTCCAAACAGCTTCTTGGGCTAATAAAATTATTAGGCCCAATACCTTTAAAGCTAGTCCATCATAACTACAAGGTGTTAGTGTGTGACCCATTAGGTCCAACTTAGCTACTGACATAACTGGGCTTGGGCCCAACAAGCCCACAACCCAATTAATGACAACACGGAGCACTAGCAATGCTTTGTTGCCCCAGAACTAGTCAGATTAATGACTTGATCATCCTATTGCACATATTTGGTTACCGTATGTATTTCCCTTCGTCTCGGTTATCTTCCCATTAACCTAGGGTAAGGAAATGTATCAACCCCTGCGGTTTAGGGTAAGCTTTATTCGAAATAGGGAATCTTCAATTTACTGACTCTAAAGGCAGATCATCTCATGATCTCTTTTACTATGCATAGATTCCCGAGTCCCTGTAAATGTCATCTCGATTTCTCCGGTTTACAGATAACCTAATCTCTCACAGAGATTTGACGAATTCCTTCAGCTTATTACCCTAGCCCTGTGCCCTCTTAAGGACACGCCCAACAGTATACCTATGAGTCTCCATGTTTCAGGCAGACGAGGTATACAATCAAAACATGCCTTCAAGAACACAGTCTAGGTAATAACTTCTGGTCTAAGGAAAGACATACCCAAACATAAAGAGATTACTCTAATGACACTATCTGTGAGATTTCCTCATAGAGTCTCTTTTTGAGTCTGTTCAGTGCGAGCTATACTCTTATAGGTCCACCCACGACTTTAGCTAAGATATCTCCATATCTGCAGCTCATGAGGTCTTTACCTTGTATCCATATACAAGTAGATAAGTCGTACTAGTCTTTACTCGAAATCACTGATCCCCAAACTCAGTGTCTCTAGACTAGGAACATATAATTAGGAATAGACATGCAATATTCTTGAATCCTCATGATCGTGATCTCATCACAGATACTCAAGAGATACCTGTTCTATTCCAAGGGGTTTATCCAGTTCATTCATATAATATTAACAGTAATATCGAGACACAATATGAAACTGAATAAATAGTGCTTACATTTATTTGCGACAAACAAAGTTCTACATCTAGTGTCCTTTATTTAATCAAAAGATTGTCTCTAGGACACCCATATGCTAACAAGCTCCCACTTGGCCTAGAGCCAATCAGACCTAAGTCGTATGCCCAAAGCCTCATAATGACTATCATGTTTTCTCTGAGAAACAGCCTTTGTCAGAGAATCGGCCAGGTGTCGTCTGTGGGAACATAATCCATTTTTACATCATTCCTATCAATGATTTCTCTAATCAAATGATATCTGCGGAGCACGTGTTTAGATCTTTGATGAGACCTAGGTTCCTTTGACTGCGCAATGGCTCCAGTGTTGTCGCAAAGCAACTGTATGGGCTCATCCACGCTCGGAACCACCCTTAGTTCATTTATGAACTTCTTGATCCACACTGCCTCCTTAGCTGCTTCTGAAGCAGCTATGTATTCAGCCTCTGTCGTTGAGTCTGTTGTTGTCTCCTGCTTGGAACTTTTCCAAGACACTGCCCCACCATTTAAGGTGAATACGAATCCTGACTGTGACTTGCAGTCATCTTTGTCACTCTGAAAGCTGGCATCAGTGAGCCCTTTCACTGTTAACTCATTAACCCCACCATAGACCAGAAACACATCCTTAGTTCTTCTTAAGTATTTAAGGATGGTTTTGACTGCCGTCCAGTGACCCTCTCCAGGGTCTGACTGGTATCTGCTCGTAATGCTTAAAGCATATGAGACATCTGGTCTCGTACATATCATGGCATACATGATGGATCCAATAGCCGAAGCGTATGGAATTCCACTCATGCGATCCTTCTCAGGCTGTGACTTAGGACACATAGCCCTTGATAGGTGTACCCCATGACTGACAGGAAGAAAATCCCTTTTCGACCCTTCCATGCTAAACCTCTTTAGCATCTTGTCAACGTACGTGGATTGAGATAAACCCAGCAGCCTCTTGGATCTATCTCTATAGATCTTTATACCGAGTATAAAGGCTGCCTCTCCCAAATCCTTCATGGTAAAGTTTTCTGAAAGCCACTCTTTCGTTATTTTTAATGCGGGGATGTCATTTCCTATTAGCAATATGTCATCTACATAAAGCACTAGGAAAACGACATTACTCCCACTTACCTTCCTGTAAACACAAGGTTCATCCTCGTTCTTGATAAAACCGTTACTCTTAACGACTTCATCAAAACGTATATTCCAACTCCTTGATGCTTGCTTTAGCCCATATATTGACCTTTGTAGTTTGCATACCATATGCTCCTGATCTTTGTTTTCAAAGCCTTCAGGTTGTGTCATGTACATTTCCTCCTTCAAGAACCCATTCAAGAAGGCGGTCTTGACATCCATTTGCCAAATTTCATAGTCGTGGTATGCTGCTATTGCAAGCATGATCCTAATAGATTTGATCATGGCAACTGGTGAAAAAGTTTCATCATAGTCAACTCCTTGTCTTTGACGATACCCTTTCACCACCAACCTAGCTTTGTAGGTCTGAACGTTGCCATCTGCATCAGTCTTTCTTTTAAAGACCCATTTATTACCGATAGGAACTATTCCTTGCGGTTTAGGAACCAAGGTCCATACCTTGTTCTAATACATCGAATCCATTTCAGATTCCATGGCTTCAAGCCATTTTGAGGAGTCAACATTTTTGACCGCCTCCTCGTAGTTACTTGGTTCATCATCCTCAACAGTTTGCTGATTCTCAATCACAAACCCGTACCTTTCAGGTGGATGGATGACCCTCGTAGATCTACGGAGTTGTGTGTTTACTTCTCCATTGGAGAACGTCGCCTGCGGAGCAGACTCGGGTTCCTCAATCTGTTCTTGTGGATCTTGCACTTCTTCAAGATCAATCTTACTCCCACTGCCTCCTTGAGAGATCAAATCCTTCTCAAGGAACTCGGCATTCTTTGACACAAACACTTTGTGTTCTTCCATGAAGTAGAAGTAGTATCCCTTAGTACCTTTAGGATACCCCACAAATAGACATTTAGTACTCTTAGCACTAAGCTTGTCTGATGTCAACGCTTTGACATAAGCTGGCGATCCCCATATCCTGAGGTAACTCAGGTTGGGTCTCTTACCACTCCATATCTCATATGGTGTGGTCTGAACAGATTTAGACGGTACCCTATTTAGAAGGTATGCCGCTGTGTCTAAGGCATATCCCCAAAACGATTTTGGAAGTTGAGTCTCACTCATCATAGACCTAACCATGTCTAACAAGGTCCTGTTTCTCCTTTCGGAGACACTGTTTTGGTGTGGTGTGTAAGGAGCGGTAAATTGTGAGAGAATTCCATTGTCTCTCAGATAACCCTGAAACTCGTGGCTCAAATATTCACCACCACGATCTGATCGTAATGTCTTAATCATCTTGCCACGCTGTTTCTCCACTTCATTCCTAAACTCTTTGAACTTTTCAAAAGCTTCAGATTTATATCTCATTAGGTATATATACCCAAATCTCGATTTGTCATCTGTAAAGGTAATGAAATAAGAATATCCATCTCTAGCCTCAATAGACATTGGGCCACATACATCAGTATGAATAAGTTCTAATAACTCACTAGCCCTATGACTCTCAAGCCCTTTGGGCTTTTGTTGAATCATTTTCCCAGCTAGACAAGATTCACACTGTCCATAGGATTCCAAATCCATGGAGTCTAGGTATTCATCTCTATGCATCCTAGACAATCTTGTTTCATTTATGTGCCCTAGTCTACAGTGCCAAAGATAAGATTGATTATCCGTCCTAGGTCGTTTCACATCTATATTGAGCACTTCATTTCCCATTTCCAACACATACAATCCATTTATTAAAGAAGCAGTACCGTAAACCATATCATTCAAAATGGTAGAAAAAGTACCATCCCTAATACTGAAAGTATATCCATCTTGTTCTAAACAAGAAATTGAAATAATGTTTCTAGAAATTTGCGGAACATAAAGACAATTATTCAAATGCAATAAAAGGCCCGTAGGCAAAATAAGGTCAGCATCTCCAACTGAATGAGCAGCAACTCTTGCTCCATTACCAACGCGGAGATCCACCTCGTTTCTATCCAATCTCCTTGGGCTCCTAAGTACCTGCAACATATTGCAGATATGAGAACCACATCCGGTATCCAATACCCATGAGGATGGATTAGCATAAGAATAATTTATCTCAATCATGAAAATACCTGAGGCAGAAGCATCACCATGCTTCTTGTCCTTCACATTGTTCAGGTAGTCTGGACAATTCCTCTTCCAGTGGCCTTTCTTGCCACAATGGAAGCACTCAGCATCACCCTTGTCTTTAGGTGCCTTCTTACCCTTCTTCTTGCCCTTCTTCTTCTTGGATTTTCCTTTGGGCTTAAGGGGGTCACCTTTTGCAGGCTCCTTACCCTTTCCCTTGGCCTTGCTAGGCCCACCAATCAAAAGAGCCTGTGTCCTATCCTTCTTGATAGACACTTCAGCTGTTGTTAACATGCTTAACAACTCAGGCAAGCTCACTTGCATCCCATGCATATTGTAATTCATGATGAATTGACTGAAGGAAGGTGGAAGTGAGGTGAGGACTAAGTCATTACTTAGCTCGGCATCCATGATGAAGCCTAGGTTTCCTAGCTTCTCAATCAGCCCGATCATCTTGAGAACATGGCTGCCAACAGACATGCTCTCAATCATCCTACAAGAGAACAGTTCTCTTGAGGCCTCATACCTCTCATGCCTGCCTTTAATATCATACAACTCCTTGAGATGTACGATAATAGAGGGAGCATCCATATGCTCATGCTGCTTTTGCAGTTCAGGCGACATGGATGCCAACATGATGCATACTGCCATCACATTGTCATCCAAGTGCTGTTGATGGGTTACGAAATCAAATTCCGCAAACCCTTCTTCCCCTTCCCGTGGAGCTACGGGTATTACAGCATCTAAAATGTAGGCAATCTTTTCGGCCCTTAGAACTATTCTTAGGTTCCGATACCAGTCCATAAAATTCGAACCGGTCAGTTTATTCGTATCGAGTATTGAACGCAGTGACAGTGGATTAGTCATACTATAAGCTGAAAAGGATGTAAAGATAGTTTTAGTTAATATACGGTTATGTAGTTAAAAGCAAATTATTAAAGACTTGAAATAATTTGCCCCTCCCACTATTTTATCTAAGTCAATGACCCTTCCTTTTGACTTAGGGTTAATCTACTTTAGATTTTACCTTAGTGGGATTAAGAGTGCGATTATTTATTTTAACCTCCGTCTGAGACCGCAAGATTAATTTAAATAAAGGGTTGATCTTTATCAACAGTATCTCATACCCTCTCTTAACATTAGGTTGACAACTCTTTGTCACTTAGTGGTGCATCTCATGCAACCAACCTAGCACCATTACCCTAAGCACATAAGCCCGGCTGTGCCTGCAACTTATGTCTTAGTTAAGCATTAAACCAGCACCCTAAGTGTCTTACACTTCAAACACTACTCTAGCCCAACGAAATAGTGGGTCCCAACTGAGTTGTGGAGCACCACTATGTAGAAGAGTTTTGAGTAGCATTGGTGGTGGGAGGTAATCATATGCTTAATTATTTATTCCTTTTAAGGGTTGCTTTTATCTTGGGGTTAATTAGGTCCCATCAAACGCATATTGTAAGTTATCATGCTAGTCGTTACCTATGTCAAACATCTATCGGTATACACTAGTCGCTATTGGACAAACATAATAACCATACAAAACGCGGTTTGCCCAATTTATGCATACTAGACGTTCTAATCATACATGCATATAAACAGTTTATATTGAGATAGCCATGGTGCTCGCGCTTTTGTCCTTTTTGCTTCTTTAAGCAACGGCCGCTTGTCGTCTATACGCCACTAGCCTATTTCTCTAATTACAAATAATTAAAGAAACTCCATAACACTTTGGAGGAACAAAATTACAAAATTTAAATTACAAATATACTTGTAAATTAAAATGCGCGATTACACATAAATTTAAAATTCAAAAAGATTCAAATCCGGGCACCATGACCATCCCCTTCCTGTTTGTACCTGAAAAGTTCAAAACTTGCAAACACAAACATTATATTATCACATAACATTTTCACATGTATTTTGACATTTAACATTTAAACATCAAAATAACATCAAGATTCATAATCTTAAATTTCTCATTGGCCGAATTTAAAAACAATTTCAATTCAAATTTTGTTAATTCTTTCTTAAAGAAAACAAAATTAAACCATGCATGTAGCCATATATCCCTACATGGCCGAATCATATAGGTAACTATATGATAAATTTGTCACAAAATTTCATGCATATAAACATGACACAATTCATGGAGAAAAATAAGAAATCATTCAAGGTACTCTTAGTACCCTCCATGGCCGAATCTACCCTTTCAAAAAGGGTGTTCCTTTTAGAACTTTCATAAAGAAAAGAAACTAAACCATGATGCATAATGTTTTATGAACACAGAATCAAATTTTCATGTTCATAAAAACAAAAACTTTAACACTTTAAAGGATTTGTGATTCAAAATCCACATGCAGAATTTAAACTTTAACCCTTTAAAGATTTTTGACCGTGAAAGACTCTTTTCACAAACAAGGTACCATCACCCGTCGATGGTAAAGCAACCGGGCTCTGATACCACTTGAAAGTAAACTGGCCTTTGAAGGCCGATGCATATAAGGTGTAAAATAAAAATTTTACTGCGGAACATACATGCACTCATAGATTCATGCTTTAAGACAGCATGATGTTACCTTGTTTTGGCCTGATCAATCAGGGAGATGAGATGTCAGGCTTGAAGGGTTCAAACCCTCTAATGGTGATCCACACCACCGTTCGTCTATGATGCAAGAACTCTTTCTTGAAAGCCACCAGATGAACACCACAATGAGGCTTGCTATGCGCACAAGTGGTGAGGGTGGAGGCTAGGTATCCTGTTTGGAAAGGTGTACTGAGCTACCCTACAGAATGGTGCATAGAGGAAGAGAGTTGGCTTGGTTTTCCATTGAAACCTAAGGTGAGGAACATGTCTATTTATGCGCACCCTTTGGAGAGGAGGAGGGAATTCATTCATTCAAAATGAAAAACAAACTTTCAAATTTCTTTGAAAGTTGTGCATGAAACAGTGTGATAAGGTGGAGCTGTTGCAAAACAAACTTTGCCAACAACCTCCAATCTTATCCACATGAATTTAAATTCAAATTAATTTAAACTTAAATTCATAAACTATCATATAGTATATAGTTTTCATGCGCATAATTCAGCCCTATAAAGGGTCCAAATACATTGAGCAGTTGCATTCAAAATTTGAATCAACTTACCCACTGATTCCCTCAACCACCAAATCTGAATGGAGGTTTGTTTTAAGTGATAAGATAACACTCTTATCACTTAAAAGTGGCGCACCAAATAGCCTAGGGAGAGCCTCCAAAGATGCTTCTTAATCCAAGGAATATGCTCCAATAAGATCCTGTCTTATCCTTTTGTTATGAAACGACTTTTCAAAACCAATTCAAATTCGAATTCAAACACTTGAATTCAAACGTTCAAACATTCAAATTCAAAATTCAAAATTTCAAATTTCAAATTCAAAATTCGAATTTCAAAATTCAAATTCAAATTCAAATTTTAAAATTCAAATTTCAAATTTCAAATTTCAAATTCAAAATTCGAATTTCGAAATTCAAATTCTAAATTCAAATTTCAAAAATTCAAATTTCAAATTCAAAATTCAAATATTTGATTATTAATTTAGCTAATTAAATTAATTAGTAATGGCTTGGACTATCCAAGCCCATTACTAAACTCCATGCACCACCCACCCATTTAGGTGGGCTTCCAAACAGCTTCTTGGGCTAATAACATTATTAGGCCCAATACCTTTAAAGCTAGTCCATCATAACTACAAGGTGTTAGTGTGTGACCCATTAGGTCCAACTTAGCTACTGACATAACTGGGCTTGGGCCCAACAAGCCCACAACCCAATTAATGACAACACAGAGCACTAGCAATGCTTTGTTGCCCCAGAACTAGTCAGATTAATGACTTGATCATCCTATTGCACATATTTGGTTACCGTATGTATTTCCCTTCGTCTCGGTTATCTTCCCATTAACCTAGGGTAAGGAAATGTATCAACCCCTGCGGTTTAGGGTAAGCTTTATTCGAAATAGGGAATCTTCAATTTACTGACTCTAAAGGCAGATCATCTCATGATCTCTTTTACTATGCATAGATTCCCGAGTCCCTGTAAATGTCATCCCGATTTCTCCGGTTTACAGATAACCTAATCTCTCACAGAGATTTGACGAATTCCTTCAGCTTATTACCCTAGCCCTGTGCCCTCTTAAGGACACGCCCAACAGTATACCTATGAGTCTCCATGTTTCAGGCAGACGAGGTATACAATCAAAACATGCCTTCAAGAACACAGTCTAGGTAATAACTTCTGGTCTAAGGAAAGACATACCCAAACATAAAGAGATTACTCTAATGACACTATCTGTGAGATTTCCTCATAGAGTCTCTTTTTGAGTCTGTTCAGTGCGAGCTATACTCTTATAGGTCCACCCACGACTTTAGCTAAGATATCTCCATATCTGCAGCTCATGAGGTCTTTACCTTGTATCCATATACAAGTAGATAAGTCGTACTAGTCTTTACTCGAAATCACTGATCCCCAAACTCAGTGTCTCTAGACTAGGAACATATAATTAGGAATAGACATGCAATATTCTTGAATCCTCATGATCGTGATCTCATCACAGATACTCAAGAGATACCTGTTCTATTCCAAGGGGTTTATCCAGTTCATTCATATAATATTAACAGTAATATCGAGACACAATATGAAACTGAATAAATAGTGCTTACATTTATTTGCGACAAACAAAGTTCTACATCTAGTGTCCTTTATTTAATCAAAAGATTGTCTCTAGGACACCCATATGCTAACATGGATACGGACACGGGACACAACACGACACGACACGCCGACACGTTAATTCTAAAAAATGTCATATTTGGACACGTTGGGATATTAAATAATTTTTTAATATATTTAATGTAATTTATATTTGATACATATAGAATCAATAATAAGTCATATAACCAATCAAATATTTAAATTTCATAACATAAATATAAATATAAATAATTTTTCGTACTTTGTTAATTTTTTATGTAAAATTTCTTAACAGAAAAAAATCAATTTATAAATCATTTTTTTTATATTTAGTTAACAAAATAAAAAAATAAAAAAAATGTGTCCGAGCGTTGACTGCGTGTCCAAAAAAATTGACTGCGTGTCGAAAAAACATGTCCGAACGTTGATCGCGTGTCTCCAAATGTTGATCGCGTGTCGGACGCGTGTCCGAATGTGTCCGTATCGGAACGTGTCCGACACGCAAATTTTCAAATTTTTTGTGTGTCCGTGCTACAGAGGAGAACATAACCTAAAATTGAATGTAAGATATATATATACGAATTGATTTTGCCCCTAAATATAACAATCTAAAATTTATTATAATAATGAAGGGATCAAAGTTAGCAAATCATTTTTATTTATTAATTTATATATAAACTAAGAGGGAGGATATTCTTACTACCAGATTTTTTTACTACAAATTAATTATTACCTATCTAATCATCATTAGATTAAAGAGAGAGAATGTTAAAAGTTTTTGAAAAAAGAAAAAAATGTTGATCCAATGGTGATTAGATAGGTAGTGAGGTGGTAGTAGAAAATTTTGGTAGTAAGAATATCTCTCTTCATAAACTAAAGAGAAACTCTTAACAACGGTGAAAAAATAAAAATCTTTGATTCAGTGTTATCTAATATGTGTCACATTAACTCTATGGAAAAATTTATACTTACTACCTAATTTTTTTACTACTTCTTATTACCAAATCTTAACCGTTGATTTTCGTCAATCTAACGGTTATAATTTATTACAAAATAATAATTAATTAATAAGTATGACCCCATAAATTATAACCATTAGATTAAGGGAAATCAACGGTTAAGATTTGGTAGTAAGAAAATTAGGTAGTAAGTATAACATTTCCCTAACTCTATTATATAAATATTTGTTTTCTTTCAGTTTTGAAAATTCGATTATTTCGAAAACAGGTGATGAAGTCAAATAAATAATTTGAAAAAGGAATGAATACATGACGTGGCGTTGCTGACTCGTCTGCGTAAAAAGTTTCAACCCGCGTGTCCCTCTTTCCTAATTCATAAGCAATAAGCCAATGCGCTTATCACATACTCCTATAAGTACGATGTTGTATCAATGATAAGTGGGTGTGAGAAACTGCAAAACAAAAACAACTGCGGAACGCATCGAAAAAAGCGAGACCTAGTCCTACTTTTCTTTCTCTCTTTCCGTTTTCTTTTTGTTCTCTCTCTCGTCCTCTGAAAGCTTTTTTCTTTTTCCCTTCTTCCACTGTTCTTTTCTAACAATCACCCTGTAACAACAACCCTAGAAACCACTCCAACCACTGCGTTTTGTCCACCCCCGACCACAAAAACGCTGTCGTATTGCTAATCCATTGCATAAGAATGAAACACCAGCAAAAAGATTTCAACTTTGTGTTTTGAAAACCTCTGACCAACAACAACGGCTAATTTTTCTCTTCTTGCTCAATTCCCAACCCTAATTCCAAGACTCGCCGTTTTTCTCTTGCTGGGTCTTCTGATTCCACAACTGGGAGGGCAAAAATGACATCTTTGAGCAGGGAATTGGTGTTCCTCATTCTTCAATTTCTTGAGGAAGAGAAATTCAAAGATGCTGTGCACAAGTAAAGGCCTTGTTTTTTTTTTTTTGATATACATATAAATATTTTATTCATTGATTTGCTTGTTTGTATATGGTAAGTTACTGATATGGTAAATTAAAATTGGAAATGTGCTTGTTCTGTTTTGTTTTGTGTTGTATTGGGGTTTAGGCTGGAGCAAGAATCGGGTTTCTTCTTCAATGTCAAGTATTTTGAAGAGAAAACCATGGCTGGAGAGTGGGATGAGGTTGAGAAGTACCTTTCTGGCTTTACCAAAGTCGATGACAATAGATACTCCATGAAAATATTCTTTGAGATTAGGAAGCAGAAGTATCTTGAAGCCTTGGACAGGTTTTTTATTCCTCCTTAATTACTTCTTGTGTCTTCAACACTAGGTTGCTAGTTATCCCCTTTATGATTTTATTCAAGTTTTTTTCCCCCTTAATATGTATATTTGACTATTGAGGTTCAGTTTATTTTTCCCTCTTCCCATGCTTAAATTATATCGTTTGTGTGTTCAGTCAAGACAAAGTGAAGGCTGTTGCAATTCTGCTGAATGATTTGAAAGTTTTTTCCACATTTAACGAAGATTTGTACAAAGAAATAACACATCTTCTAACCCTTGAAAACTTCAGGTAAATGTTTGCTTTCTATTTTTTATATGATGTTGTTGACTAGGGACTGGAGAGATGTTAAAATTTGGTTGAATTTAAAATATGGATTTTGATTAAATGCAGGGAAAATGATCAGTTATCAAAGTATGGTGATACAAAATCAGCGCGAACCATAATGCTGGTAGAGCTTAAGAAATTAATTGAAGCAAATCCCCTCTTCCGAGATAAGCTTCTATTTCCTTCCTTGAAGGCATCACGGCTACGAACCCTGATTAATCAAAGGTAATATAGGTGTATGCAACTTCTACATGTACTGGGCTTGACAAATGTGATTATTCCATTCGCACACTGCTTTAACTCGTTGTATGTTAATGAGGTTAATATTCTTCGTCCGGTGATGACATCTCTTGTTATTTGTAACTTCATTAATCATGTTCTTCTTGGTTAAGTCTTGTCAATATTTTCTATCCAGTTTGAATTGGCAGCATCAGCTTTGTGAGAATCCAAGGCCAAATCCAGACATCAGAACTTTATTCAATGACCATGCTTGTTCAACTGCAAATGGAGCTCGCACATCTACTCCTGTCACCCTTCCCATCGCAGCTGTTGCAAAGCCTTCATTTTATGCTCCACTAGGAGCACATGGTGGAGTATGTGTATGACCTTATTCTCTAGTTGCTTTGAGTGTTCAGGGCTGACATTGTTAATTATCTAATCCTTTTACATTGGTATGTTTAATTTTCTCTTACTTAATTTTGTGCAGCCATTTGCACCAGCACCAGCCCCAGCAGCTGCTAATGTTAATGCTTTAGCAGGATGGATGGTGAATGTAAATCCCTCCACATCTGCTCAATCACCTGTGGTTGCTGCTTCATCACTGCCTGTTCCCCCAAATCAAGGTATAGCTTGGTCAGTTTGTTGTCATATCTGGTTCTCTTTCAGGGGCAAAACAACCATATAAGGACAGCTTTGAGAACAGTCAATATTCAAATATACTATTGCCATGTTTATTAAAATAAACAAATTCACATATTCTATATTTCTGTTGGTATATTATTGCCAAGTTTATTAAAATAAACAAATGCCAAAAAATAAATAAATAATAATAAGGACATTTTTTGTTTTTGTTTGGCAGTGGATAGAATGGGGTCTTTTTTTGCTTGGGGAGTTTACTGTTATATCCTTCACATATATGTTTGTTAGACATTATCCACCTGTCATGGTTTGTTCAGCATCAAATAACATAAGTACATATACACTCTGTTCGACCAATTTCTTAAGCGATAATTTATTTATTCTGTGTGGATAATATTTTCCCCCTAGAAAGTTGCTTCTTCATTTTATGCTGAGACTTGTGTGGATATAACTTCTTTTTCTTTTTCTTTTTTTCAATTTTTATCTTCTCAATTGTCCTGCATAATCGCTGAAGAACTGGAATAATATTTCTATTGTCAATTATATGTTGGGACAATTAATTCTTGGGATTCTTTTGTGTTTGCCGCCTCCATTGAAAAGTTCACTTGTTATTCAATTTCTTGCAGTCTCCAATTTGAAGCATCCAAGAACACCTAATGCTTTTGGAATGATGGATTATCAAAATAACGATCATGAGCAACTAATGAAACGGTTGCGATCTGCACAATCTGTTGATGAGGTACTTTCAAAGTAGTTTGGCGTATTTTATTTTCCATGCTCTTGAATTGCCATCACTATAATGGCAACTCTTTACAATCTGTGCAGGTCACATATCCTGCTCCACCTCAACAAGCCTCTTGGTCACTTGATGACCTTCCTAGGACTGTTGTTTGTACGTTACATCAGGGACCAACAGTGACAAGCATGGATTTTCATCCCTCCCTTCATTCTTTACTTGCTGGTAGGTTGAAACAAATTGCATGTCTTGTATTATAAAGAAGTTCAGTCTTATACTGACGGAAAAATCATTTCTGAAACAGTTGGTTGTGCAAATGGTGACATTTCACTTTGGGAAGCAGGACTGAGAGAGAGGCTGATATCAAAGCCTTTCAAAACATGGAATATTTCTGCTTGTTCTGTCTTATGTCAGGTTTATATTGCATAATTCAAATGCGCAATTTTGACCAGATGGATCATGGATGTTTGTCCAAAGAATACTCTTCACGGAAAATAATTTGGTTGTCTATAGTAGCCTTGCGTTTTGCAGTAAAAACCTTTAGGCAATTATCATAGGGAGGGTGCACTCTAATACTGTGGGATAAGGGTTAATGCTAATGTGAAAAGCTGTGATTTGCTATCTATGTTAGGAAATTCCGTATCGGATTGCTTCCCTAGTATTAGGCATATTTAATTGTATTTTATAGGTTGTTAGGACATCACACACATCATGGGACTTCGTTAACATACTTTTCTACTAACTTTGTACATATCTAACCTGTTGGTGTATTATGAAATAGAGAATAATATCCCATCTTCTTCAATTTCCGAGAGCTAGGATGCAATTTCTTCTTCTTCTTCTTCGTCGTCCCCCCCCCCCCCCATCATTTTGGGTGAGAACTAAATCGGGACTTGTTACAACTGACAAGTATAAAGCTTCCACTTAATTCCCCTGGATGGGTTAAATATGAAAAATTTAGTACTATCAGAAGAGAGCTAAAGCATTTATTGATGTAGTATGTACCAAATTATTCTTTGAAAAAAAAAAAAATACTATGAAAATGGAAATAATATATGGACTTTTTTTTGAATCATGTAATGGAAATAAAAATGTCACAATACTTCTAGAAAGTATGGATTAGCTTAATGATATTAAGAATTTGGAACAGGAAAGCATACACAGGGAAATTTTTAGTATGGGCAGATTATGAATTTATAGACCAAATATTAGTGTTCAGTGGCTGCACTAAATCTGCCCAATTTTGAAGTTTAGTTAGTCCTTTTCCACTAGCACAAGTTCTACCCTTGCCTTAATGGACTTTGGAAAAAAATTTGTCATTGCACTTCTCATCCAATTGTCTCTTACGAATTAAATTTGTTTTTATATATGATAAGTGGCAGAATTTTCTTATATGATATGCTGGAGTTTAGTAAATGAGACTCTTTTCAGGCTGCAATTGGGAAAGACTCTTCTATATCCATCAGTCGAGTATCATGGAGTCCAGATGGGAATTTTATTGGTGAGTGCTGTAAAGAAACTTGGTTCTAGTTTGTTGCATTATTACTTGTTTATAATATTTTCCCTTCTTTTCAGGGGTTGCTTTTACAAAACATTTGATCCACTTATATGCCTATCAAGTGCCTAGTGACCTACAGCAGTGTTTGGAGGCATGTTCAGATCAATTTCTGATATGAATCTAATACAAGTTTTTTGTAATTCCTGACTTATGTCTTTGTTTCATTACAGATTGATGCTCATGTTGGTGGTGTTAATGACTTGGCATTTTCTTATCCAAACAAACAGCTATGCATTATAACTTGTGGAGATGACAAGTTAATAAAGGTGACAGAAGTTTCCGATCTGTAGTAGCTTTTAGCCCGATGAATGTATCCTTAATTATTGACATTTGGAAGTGTTACAGGTATGGGATTTGACTGGACAGAGGCTCTTTAACTTTGAAGGTCATGGAGCACCTGTTTATTCTGTTTGTCCTCACCAGAAGGAAAATACCCCGGTAAAAGTCTCCTAACACCCCCTCCCTCACACGGTGGGCTTTTTATTATTGGATTTTGTGGCATTCTCCTCAATTAGTGTTGAATTTTTTGTTTGCTACGAGCTGCTGATCAGTATATGATTATTTTGATTTTCAATTTTATGGTATGAAACCAAAAGGAATTTGAGTGATTTAGATATTTTGGGGCAGGAAAAAACTAAGAATCTTAAAAATTAAGGATTAGAATAGATTTGACCATACTACTGCATTATGTAATGCAAACTAATTTTCTGGGCAGTGGGCACCAACATCTCTCCTGTCCGTACTTATATATGATTTTGCACAGCTATACTTTGATCTTGTTCCATGTGTTGTTAATTCTGGAAATATGACCGGATAAACATGAATAAAGAAAATATTGCTATTTCTTTCTTGTAAAGCGTGTTGCAGTGAATGTTTGACTAATGATAGTTTTGACATCATATTTATGCAGTTTATATTTTCAACTGCTGTTGATGGGAAAATCAAGGCCTGGGTATATGATAACATGGGCGCCAGGGTGGACTATGATGCTCCGGGACAGTGGTGCACCACAATGCTTTATAGCGCTGATGGAAGTAGGTAAGAAATGAAAAATAATGCTGGTACTATATCCAGTAAATCTTATACTTTTTATATCTTTGGATTTTTTTTCCTTCAAGTTTTATTATGAGTTGAAACTTCTGTTTCGTATTTTAGATTGTTCTCTTGTGGGACAAGTAAAGAGGGCGATTCTTTCCTAGTTGAGTGGAATGAAAGTGAAGGAGCACTAAAAAGAACATATTCTGGGTTTAGAAAGAAATTTGCTGGCATTGTGCAATTTGACACAACAAAGAGTCGCTTTTTGGCTGCTGGAGAAGATAACCAGATTAAGTTTTGGGATATGGATAATATCAATATGCTGACTAGTACAGATGCTGATGGTGGTCTTCCTGTGAGTAATCCCTGTACTTTCCATCTTTTGATGCATTTTTGAGAGCATTGTTTGACATGGTTTATGCCTTGCATCAGAGTCTCCCTCGCTTGAGGTTCAATAAGGAAGGAAATCTGCTTGCTGTTACTACAGCAGATAATGGTTTTAAAGTCCTTGCTAATACCGATGGCATTAAATACTTAAGGACCATTGAAGCTCGGTCTCATGAAGCATCTAAAGCACCTATTGAGATGAAGGTTTTTTTTCTTCCGTAATTTATCATCTTCACTATCTGCTTCCTTACCAAATATCCTTTTCTGGTTTTATTACTGTCCTGATTTTGATTTGTTTAACTCCAATGAATTAGGTACCTGGCTCTTCGATGGTTGCAAATGTCAATCTACTCATCAATAAAGTAGGACAAGTGGACAGAAGCTCTCCTGCTCGGCCAGCACCAATCCTCGTAGGATATAAACACAAAAGATGGAAATTGAAATTTATTTTGGGATCTGTAACATTGTTGTTTATTGAACAAATTAGCATGAACCTAACATACAAATTATGCATCCTTTTTTATTAAGCATATTAAGGTGATCATTGTTTTGTGCTGTAGCAATTTTGCCTAGGAACCTTCTAGTCTATTGACAGTTGTGCTTTCAATTGAATCTTTTTCTTATTATTCCAGAATGGAGTTGATTCTATGGCTAGAAGCATAGAAAAAAAAAGAAATTTGGATAATTTATCTGACAAAGCTAAAGCTTGTGAATTGAGAGAAATAGTTGATCCTGCTCAATGTCGAACAGTTACTATGCCAGATAGTATGGGTCCAACTAACAAGGTATTCCCTGCAACCTTTCCTTTTATGTTTAGGATGCTTAATTAATATATTTCTATTTTATATCAATAATTTCATCATCATAAAATTCTGTACTTTTTGCGAAGGTTGCTCGTCTTCTTTACACAAATTCTGGGGGTGGCCTTTTGGCTCTTGGTTCAAAAGGGATTCAGAAGCTGTGGAAATGGAGCCGTAATGAACTGAATCCTAGTGGAAAGGTGATTGTATGCTGAGAGACATGTGGAAACACTTACCTGTTGATTTATAAATACAACATGCCTCTGTGCATATACTGATATCCATGTTTCTGTTACATAAGTATGCATGTATGTTGTTATGTCTAATAAAAATATTCATGTTAACATCTCTTGAGTTTTCTTGTGTCGGTTTAAAAGGCCACGGCGAGTGCTGTTCCACAACATTGGCAACCGAATAGTGGTCTTCTCATGACTAATGATGTGCCAGACAATTCCGAAGCAGCACTTCCATGTATAGCACTCTCAAAGAATGATTCCTATGTTATGTCTGCCTGTGGAGGAAAAATTTCACTGTTCAACATGATGACGTTTAAGGTAATGTAACAGTTTAAATGTTAATATATTGTGTGCCATCACTCGTAGATTTTATCCAGATGTATCTAATTATTTGTGAGTTGTGAAAAATTATTGCTGAGTTTCAGGTAATGGCAACTTTTATGCCACCTCCCCCAACTTCAACCTTCCTTGCGTTTCACCCTAAAGATAATAACATCATTGCAATTGGAATGGAAGATTCAACTATTCATATTTACAATGTTAGAGTGGATGAGGTAATTACTTTAAGGATCTTTAAAGTCTAAAATTTTAATCGTTTCAAGAATCATATATTGATTTGACCTCTGCGCCTTTAGGTAAAATCTAAGTTGAAGGGTCACCAGAAGCACATTACTGGTTTAGCTTTTTCAACTCAACTGAATATCTTGGTTTCATCAGGTGCTGATGCTCAGGTATGTTTTAAGTTAAAATATTAGTTGTGTTAACTGTTGTCTTGACTTAGTAAAACGGAATATTAGATATCACAATTATTCAAAATCCTATTACTTTCATATATTCTGTTTTCTCCTTTCCATCTTTTTCGTGGACTTTTAACATGGTATCACAACATTAGTACCACCACCCACCATGACCTATGTGTCATTCTATTTTGTTGTGTGTAATCCAAAACATGGAAATCCTCTGCGTTTCCTCGCTATTTATGGTGTCCATTATCATAATCTTCATATTTTTCATTCCCTACCAACATTGATTTTTGGTTGTTCATCAAATTCAGGGACTAAAAAAAAATGATATTTTATACTAAACCATCATCACTAGAACCAGAGTTTTCTATATACAATTTTCTGGTCTTCTTGTCAGTCAAAGTTGCTGGATTTTCTTTGGTCCCATTTGCAGTAAAATTTATGCCTGCGAAATTGAGGAGGAGGGTTAGAGTATTAGTTATATTGGGTTACTTGTTATTTGGTTGAGTTTGTACTAGTTGTTCTACACTTGTTCTCGTAGATTAATATAAATGGGAGTATTATGTCAGTATTTTATATTGTCACGAGTCCCAACATAACAATTATTTAGGCCTATAAGGTCCCATACTCGTATTACTTAAATATATTTTCTCTTTTCCCTTTTCCATATTTTCCCAATAATTTCAACAATTTCAATTGTCATTTTATTACTCTAGTTATTATGTCATTGTTTGGTGCTAACTGCTAGTGTCTGTGGTTTTAACTATGATTCATGTTCTATCTATTTCATATATGTTTTCAGAATCCATTTAATGTACAATTTTATCAATAAAAGGAAAACCTTTGGCTGTATTTGTGGGCATTTTGCAGCTTTTCTTTTGGAGCATTGACTCATGGGATAAGAAGAAATCACTATCAATCCAAATGCCAGCTGGAAATGCACCTGCTGGTGATACTAGAGTGCAATTCCACAATGATCAAGTAAACTTACTGGTATGCCATCAAACGCAGCTAGCCATATATGATGCTTCCAAAATGGAGTTGATTCACCAGGTAAGTAGCTATTCCCCCTTCCCCCTTCTCATTTTTAGTTTTTTTTTTTTTTTTAAGGAATAAATGATTTTTAAATTGAAAAGCATATTTAAATTTTTTTATGATAATTAGATAGTTTTTCTAAAAGAAAAGCAGTCTTAGTGCTTTTTTCATAAGTTAAAGAAATAGGGAATGATCCGTTTACAAACTTTTTTTTACAAATTAGACTAAGTATGACCGGTCATACACTCTTGATTGAAGCATGACCGGTCATACATAGTATAGTTTGTAAACAAAAAATTTATAAATATAACCTTCCCCTAAAGAAATAACTGAAAAAAAAAAGTTCTAAGAAAAAACCTATATTATAAAAGCATTTTTTCCCCCACAAAGATTATCTAAACTTACACTATATTTTGAGTTCCCGGTGAATGAACAAGTAACATGTTTATGTTTGGATGATATAGTGGGTGCCCCAAGATGGGTTGTCTGGTTCCATATCCTCTGCAACATATTCCTGCAATAGCCAACTAGTTTACGCTGCTTTCACCGATGGAAATATCGGAATATTTGATGCTGACACCCTCAGACTAAGATGTCGTATAACTTCATCTGCATACCGACATCAGTCCTCATCAAACAGGTCTTTTTATGTGTTTTATAATTATAACTTGGTTTCTTTTACTGAAATCCCCACTAGAGATAAATATATATTTATTTAGGTAAAATCATTTCTGCAACCGTTTTACGTACAGCAACAACAGATGTATGGTTATGATTCCCTGCATTTAATGCTTTCATTTTTTGTATGATTATGATTCTCCGCGTTTAATGCTTTCAAGTATATATATATATGGTAAGTATTTGATTGCTGCACGTAAAGCAGCTGTAGAAATGTAAACTCCATTTATTTATTTATTTTTGTTACTAGAAGTTTTGCATTTTTGGACGCAGGATTAATAGAGTTTTTTTGGCTGAAATATGCTTAAGTAGTTTATTTAATGTTTCATTTTGATGATAATTGACTGAAATTGTCTCACATGATTTGTGTAGCCAAAATGCATACCCTCTTGTTGTAACAGCACATCCACAGGAGCCTAATCAATTCGCAGTTGGACTATCAGATGGGTCTATTAAGGTTTTTGAGCCCACAGAGTCTGAAGGTAGGTGGGGAGTTAATGCACCTCTTCTTGATAATAATGGGATGCATAATGGTGTCACTATTAACCCAAAACCTGAGCACCTCCAAAGATGATACAATTCGTGAGAGCATCATTTTAGTTTTTTTTTTTTTTTTTATTAATATTCTTGTGCAATGAAGCAAAACTTTAAGGCTGTGAATGCTTCTTATTGTTCGACAGTGTTTGGTGGTACTAATGTAGATCTTTGGGTAAAAGAAACCTTACCTTACCTTACGCATATAAATACAATACGTTTACTTTCTTCTCAAATAAAGGTTATAATAACGCTTCAAGTATCCAATTGGCTTCTCGAATCCAAACATAAAACAAAATCCTTTGTTATTGCTTTGTTTATTTGATGGGAAATTATCGTTTAATGTCGGGGCGAAATTCCGAAAACCAGTGGAGCAATCAAGAAAAAAAAAATTATCGTCTAATGTCACCGCAAGAAAATGTTATTTGTAGCAATTTATTATAACTTTATATCGTAGGTAGTACGTAATTATAATATTAAAGTTATTTTTCTCTTTAAGATATTGTTGGCTGATGTGATGAAGAGAGAAAAAATAATTTTATCATTATAATTATATATTATCCATAATATAATATATGGGGAATAACATCTGTTATTTTAAAGGATATATATCATTTTAGATTCTAATCGTTAATTTTTATTCATCAACGATTATAATTTATTGGATAAAAATTATTAATTAATCAATAATAAATTTGACCCACTAGATTATAACCGTTGATGAACGTAAATTAATGGTTATGATTTAAAATGATATAAGATTATATCCTTTAAAAGGATAGATGTTTTTCCCATATATAATTGCAGATAACTTTTTCTAGAAGAATGGAAATCTTATTTGATACTAGCCAACACTATCCTGTTTTGGAATTAATTGTTTATCAATTATTCAAAACTAGAATAGCTTATTTAATTTTGTTTTTTGGGCATTCATTGCTTTTTGTCTATCGAGTTTTGCCTTGAATGATTAGAAAATAATGTGTCAGTGGCATGGACATGATGTGGTCAGTGTTGGCAGTTCGCACTATCATCACATGAATGTTCCAATATCATAGGTGCATGCATTATGTTCCAAACCAGGTCTCGTGGAGCATAGAGTTTTGAGATTCCACATGTTCTCTTAAACTTTGTTGAGTAATCAGCGGTAACTAGGTCAGTGAAAAGCAACTTAATTGCAGGCCTAACCAAACAAAACCGTGGGTACATTTGCGTTGAAAGTTGTGGGCAGCACATGTACGAATAGTTGTTTTGGTTGGCCAAAAAAAGTGTCAGTAGATTCTGGCGAGATCCGCGGCAAATGTTGTATTTTTATTGTCATCTTAATCTTATTATGTTTCTGAATTCTCCCTCTCATTAAAGTTTTAATTGCTATTATCTCTCTTATCAATCATGGAATGTATATTTGAATGGGAAAAACTATGATATATCATGTAAAGAGATAATTTTTATTTTCTACATACCCTTCGATATCCTTTTTCTTTTCTTTTCTTTTATTTTTTCAGGTGGTGGAAAAGATAACCATCTCCTTTAACATAAGGTTAATAAAACCCTATTTGAATTTATAGGATTTGGATATTCTCACGTGGAAAAGTGATCATGTGATCATGTTATTTGATAACAATAGCATAAGATAAGAGAGAGAAAAATGTATGATTTTTAAATGAATGATTATGATCAAATAACATGATCTTTTTCCACATGGAAAGATCAAAATATGAATTTATAATATCTTACAAATTAGTTAAATATGAGGGGTATTCATTAACCGATCCAAACCGATCAAACCGCGATGACCGAAGAGAAAAATCATAACCGAATAAACCTAAAACCAAAAATCAAAAATCGAGAAAATCACAAATTTTAATTGGATTGGATCGATTTTCGGATTGGTAGATGAAAACCGATCCAATATATTAATTTCCCTCTACCTACGTAGGTTTTTTCCCTGCTCATAACCCAAAATTTTTTAAATTCAAGACACATTAACTCATCAACTAAACCCAAGAAAAACATCTCATCAACAAAATTTCATCTATGTAGAGTTTCATATCTCATTGTCAAAAAAAAAAAAGCTATATTATCGTTTACTGATGCTTTTGTATTTAAAAAAAAGGTTTTTCATCTATCATTTAACATGACTAGAAAAACTTTCCTACACTCATAACATTTTGTGGGGCCCGTAGAAAAAAAAACTTTGGCACGCAAAACGAATCTCTATAATATTATACAATCACTTTTCCTACAACATAACTCTTATAAAACCCTTAAAAAAATTATAAAACCAATATATACAAAAGATGTTATTTGCATAATAATCATGAAACAAATTTTAAAATTTTTAAAAAAATCGAAAACCGATCCAATTCAAATCGAAAAAAATTGGATTGGATCGGATCAGATTTGAAAAAAAAATCAAACCGAATGGATGATTATATGATCACACCGAAGAGATTGGATCAGATGATTTTTGCTTCCAAAATCTATCAAATACAGACCGCGAACACCCCTATTATATACCTCACTAGCCCAATTCTAATAATACTTTCTTGATAAATTTGTATCTCTTCATTTTTACAGAGTCAAAACTTATTGACTTCATAATTATTTTGGGTTATATTACTCTCATATTGCATAAGATAATATAACTTCCTACAGACCCATCGATTTCTGTGTTTTTTTTTAATAAATAATGGGGCTCATTACATGATTGTATCTACAACATCAAATAATATATCTCCTATTACATAAGAGTAATATAATCCAATTATTTTCTCATCTTTTCTCATGTCTTATAACCCTAGAAGCATATATGTGAAAACAATAATCTCCTACAAGTAGATTGTTTTCTCATGAGAATTATTTTCTCATAGTGTGATTTAATTAATGGTGGGTTTTATATTTACTAAAAAAAAATTACACACAAATTAAAGGGTCACAATATGAGAAAATACTTCTTATATAACATGAGAAGTGTTTTTCGCATAGTAAGGGATGAATGAAAAGTGTGGACAATGAGTATATTCCTTTCTTAGCCAGCAGATTAGAAGGACATTGATTTTTATCAACACAATGATTTAAACAAGGTTGAATTAATCTATAAGGGCATCTTTGGTGTGATGTATAAGGCTTGATAGTATAAACTTATACTATACGTTATGACATTTTCAGTTGTTTGGTGTGACCATCGTGTCGTATAAGCTTATACAGCAGGACCCTTTATACATCAAAATAATGTATAACTTAATCCGGCCTTGGAGTGGTGGATTAGACCTGATAAGGGGTTGATGTATTAATATTGCTTACAAGTACAATTACCAAGAACTTATATATTATTTCAATATTTATATATTAAAATAATTTTTTTTAATATATTAATTTTTAAAATACTGGAGGATATTAATTATTATCTTATACAATATCATTCAAAATGCTGGATAGTATTAAAATTTAATCAGGTCTTATACTATCAGATCGTATCCTATACTATGCACCAAACATGTCCTAAATCTCCTTATATTTTAAAAAAATTGTAACTAAGTTTCTATATTTTTAAATCTTTTTAATTGGACTCCTGTTATTACAGTTTCTTTATATTTTAAGTGTAGGCTAAATTAAAGATCCCATTATATAATGATTCAAAAAGTTGTGAAAACCATTTCACCATAAATGGATCTATATCATTGGTATAAATTTCCAAGGCTCTTTAATATTAGGGGCTCAATTAGAATCTTTTGAAACCTTAGGAATCTAATTGCAAATATTAAAATAAAAAGATTTAATTAAAAATTTTCAAATAGTATAAGGATTTACATTTAAATAATTATGTAATACCTACAGTACTCTCCCACTTGTGAAAACAGAGATAGAAACTAGAAAGCTATGTGGTGTAGGGGGGGTGAGAGAGAGAGAGGTCATACAGTCTATTACTAATTATTTAAATGATTTTATATAGAGATCTCCTACTGTGTTTAAGGTGAAATTGGAAAAGAACGACTAGTTCCCACATGGCAAATGCTTTTCACAATAATAAGTATATTTTGAGATTGATTTTGATAGGAGTAAATACAAAGCCATCAGATTCACAAATAGTTATTGCTAATTTAAGTATCTATAATACTTGAGGTTATAAAAAAATAAATAAAAAATATCTATATCTGAGTATAATGATTATCAGTTGAATGTTTTTGTACAGCAGATATACTTACACCTGCATGGGTAGTTTGTGGTCCACGCCAAATTAAGAGTTACGTAAGAATATTAAGAGCCAAAAATCTTTTTTTTTTTAAGCTAAAATTATTTTTAAGTTGAAGCTAAAAAAAAAAGTTATTAAAAAATAAAGCTACAAGTTATTTAATCATTATATAAATTTGGGTAAAGAATTTCTCCAGTCAATGGAGATAAGTTTTCTTTGGTGAGTCCAAAACAACGTCATTTTTGGGCAGAAATCAATGTGTTTTTGTAATTCTAATATATTGTGAGGTTATATTAATATCATTATAATTTTTAATTTTATAACTACAAAACGACGTCATTTTAAGCTCATTGGAAATAAATTTATATCCAGTGACGGGAGAAATACTTTTTCCATAAGATTTTTACTTTAAAAGTTGTTCATTTAAAAAAAATACAAATTTCAAAAAAAAAGTTGATACAACTTAAAAAAAAGCTCTTCCTATGAATTTTTGGCTTTTGATTTTTTTTTTAATTATAAATTTTTTTAATTAAATAATTTTTTATAAAAAATTATTTAATCTAACTTCTACAAAAAGAGAAGTTAAAAAAAAAACTTCATAAACTAAGCATGTGTGGTCCTTTATATATGACCAAGGGGATAAAGTCAAAATGGTTAGGCCCAAAAACGCACTAATAGCGTGCAGGGAATTGGTTTTGTATTTGGAATGTGTTAAATTCATGCGTGTAGAGTGAGAAACTTGAAAAAACTATCCCCATTTTTTTTTTTTTTATAGTAAAATCTATCTGTGAGTAGATAACCTTCCACCTTTATGTTCTTAATTATGCCTCCTACCAGTACATTGACACCCTCAATGTGGGTCTAGCAAGCATATTACTTTATTTTTGTTCTTTTTCTTCTGTTGGGTAAACATTTATTAATTCGAAAAAAAATAAATAAGTTTCACATCAAAATCTTTGCATTGCTTTATATATCTTACTTGTTTTATTTTAAAAAAAGGGATAAAAAGTGTGTATATACTTTTATTATTTCAATATATTATTCTTGTAAATATCATATAATTGTCAATTTTTGCACACCCCATTCTTAGCATGGAGTGCATAGCCATTTATTTTTATGTGGACCAGTATAGTACGGCGTGCTAGATACAATCTCTGTCTATTGATTTCCCTTTGAATGTAAGTCACGCATTATGGTACAAAAGAGTAAATATAACACATATCTAGTGCTATTGTAATATCACTGGTTCTTTAGTATCCAAAAAAAATGAAAAATTTCAGTACTCTATCGTTGATTTATTTTAAGATATGTAGGCGGATCCTGGAAATTTGCACAAATCCATGTAAGTATTTTAGAATAAATGAATGAAACTTGCATTGAACTTCAGTGTGACGGGAGCATTGAAGTTTTATTCCCAAAAATGATACCTAACAACATGCATAGAAAGGAATCAAATTAAGTGTTGTTGTGTTTCCTTCCTTTAATGCTAGTGGTTGAGCATGCACCTTATATATTGATGCAGGATTTGGATCCTCTCATGTGAAAAAAATGGTCATGTAGTCTTATTATTTGATCACAACCACTTATCTAAAAATCATACATTTCTCTCTCTTATGTCATCATTAATGAGGGGTTGTAATCAAATAACATGACTACATAACCGTTTTTTCATATCAAAGAATCCAAATTCATTGGTGCATGGCTTATTATCTTCCCAACCACCTCTATAAATGATGCCCACCTAATCATTTGAAGATTCTAGAAGAATGTATAGGGTTTCCCCCCACCCTTTATATACACAAGAAACCATTTGTAATAGGTTGTTCTTAGCTAAGACCTTTTTGAGAGTGAAATTCTCTGAAGAGAAGTTTGTGAGAGAGATCTCTTTGGAGAAGAACTTGTAACCACCCTTGTTGATTAAGGTTGAGTGCATCTCTAGTGTGACTAGGAAAATTGATCTCCTTGTAATCCTACTATTACATAGTGGAATTTTCTGGATTAGTGTCCCATGGTTTTTACTTCTTTGCCATAGGGGAGGTTTTCCACATTAAAATTTGTTGTGTTTCCTCCCTGTCTCTCTCATCTCTGCGTTTTTCTTGTTTTTGTGTTTTGGCTGACTTGGTGACTTCAGGCTAACCTCAAAGTGCCGAGCTCTGAGCTCGACGTGTCAACTTAAGTTTTTGCTTCCATGTTATTTGAGGAACCCCACCCCAACAATGGTATCAGAGCCCGAAGGGGTCTAAAGGAGAGGAGATGGAGACCAGTGGTATTGCTCATTATAGAGACATGTTCAAGTTGGCAGCCGATAACTTCACATCACATATTGGAGACCGATGATGAAAGATCACTTGTTTTGCAAAGATCTCTATGAGCCCATACTCAATGAGGCAACACTTGAAGTAAAGAATGAGAAGGAATGGGAAATCATGAATTGAAAGGTCGTGGCCATGATTAGAAAGTATATCGACAAAAGCCTCTTTGAGCATGTTTCCTAGTTCACGAATGCTTATGAGTTGTGGACGAAGTTGGAGTCCATGTTCAGAAAAAGACTCTCAAGAACAAGGCACACATAGTTCGTCGACTTGTGAAGCTCAAATACAAAAATGAGATCAATATGATTAAACACATCAATACTTACAAAGGAATAAGCATTCAGAAATCATGCTGAAATGCAAACTCTGTTGCTTCTGAGTTCACTGCCAAAAAGTTGGGATACCTTGGTAGTATCATCGAGCAATTTATCTCCTGATGGAAAGCTAACAATGAACTTTGTGATTGACAACCTCCTTAATAAAGAATATAGGAGAAGAGAATGCGGTGTATCCAGCACGTTTGAGGCAAACGTTTCTGCGAATCGAGGAAGGCCTGACTTCCAGGGTCATAACAAGAGTCAGGGTCATGACAAGTCCAGAGACCGGTCTAGGCCGAAGTACGAATTGATTTGCTTCTATTGTGGGAAGCTCGACCACAAGAAACTTTACTACCGGAATCTGAAGAAAGATCAAAAGAGTGGCAATGAAGCCGGGTCAAATAAAACCTAAGAAGAAAGAAAACAAGAGCATCACTACGGTGGTTGTAAAACTCCATCTATAGCCGGTTAATTAGCATTCATATGATATTTAGTGCAGCAACTTTTAAACTTAATAAATGTTGAAGCTAACTAATTTACTTTTTCCTTTTCCTTACATATTAAAATTTTTATCGTTTCTTTGGTCAAAATAAAATGGACAATATTTTGTTTGTATTTTGGACAATTAGGGATAGTTCCCACCATGATAGTTTTAACCTGATTGAAAGTTTAATATAATCCAGGCATAAATCATATTTCCCAGCCATCCATGCCATATGTTATCTCATACATAACAGGTCTCAAAATAATGTCCATAGAGTTACTTACATGATTACATCAACCAATCAAAAGAGATGTGATTAAATAAGTAACCTAGACATACGCAGACGTAACTAACAAAATAGATAAACTATCAACATGGCATAGACATCTCCTATGGTCTCCAAAAAAAGTGACATAACATATACAACTCAAAATAATAACATGTCATGTACATGCTAAAATAGCAACTAATCTTGACTATCAGATCAGGTAATATCTCTCCTCGGTCCACTTGCCACGCGATGACTCAGCACCATCAACTCTTGTACATGAAATGGTAATCCCCATAATGTGGGGTGAGATAATATAATTACTGCAGTAAGCTAGGGACCCTTGGAGGGTCCTCCACCCTAAGCTCACTTATGGTATAATCACATTATAAAATCCATGCATGCATCAGAATATGTATATCAATATATGTGCAGATAATAAATCCTACTGGCTAGAGAATAAAACAAGTATGCATTACGCAAGAAAACATCGTTTTGCAACATACCATCTGAGGAAACACTGTCTCATACTATGCATAAAGAAATATTGTCTTTTGCCTCACACAAGGAAACACCATCTTGTGTGGCACACATACACACATACATATATATGCAATATATAATAAATCATTTTCAACATACCATATCAAAGAACCATCCTCCCTCGGAGTCTAGTGGAACAAATGGAGGATTAACTCCAAGGACTGAAAGCTTACATGTAGCTTTCATCTAGGCTTGCTTCAAGCCCAAACTAGGTCCTCTACAAAATACTTTGAGTATCAACTCAATTCACAACACCTATTTCAAAGTGAAGATTATCACAATTAATAACACATCATTATGTAAGTCTCATGTCAAACCATTGTTGATACTTGCCTTAATCCAAAACAATCAAGAGCTTTGGTCAATGTCCATAGCTTGATCTAATCCATGCTCTTGCTCCACCAGTCCACTTGATTTCACACTATAACCAATAAACACATATCCATCAATATTTATATTTATAAACTCAATTTGAATCCTATATAAAACCAAGGTTTTCACACTTTAATAGCACTTGATTTTGAGTCCAATTTATCAAAGTGTTCTAAATAACGATTTCATAATTTTTCCTTTTATGGGAACCAATCCCAAGCATGGATAGGAGGTCTAAACTGTTGTTGATTTAATTATTCTATTTCCATCACGGTCACTAGAAGGAAAAATTCCTGAAGAAGTTTGGTCAGGTCGAAAATTGACCTATAATCATTTGAAAGTATTTGGATGCCGAGCTTTCATGATATCCCCAAAGATAAAAGGAAGAAACTTGATGCGAAAACTAGAGAATGCATATACTTCGATTCGCCAAGATGTGAGTTTGAATTTAGATATTGGGATCCAATCAACTCAAAAGTGGTGAGAAGTCAGGATGTAGTCTTATGAAGACAAGACAATCAAAGACATCTTGAAGCCTAAAGTCTGGCTTGTTGTCCGATGTGAAAAACCCATCCCACCTGTCCAAGCCGTAGCAGGTGGAGAAAATAATCAAGAAAATGATGAAAATGGCCAACAACAACAAGAACCACCTGTTGAAGGTGATGAAGAAAGACAAGATGAAGAAGGTCGTTCTGAGGTTCGAGATGAGCTTAATGAGTTGGATTTTCCACCTGAACCACAACGTATATACTCTACTCGAGTGAGATTACCTTCTACTAGATACCCACCTGATGAATACATAGTTGTTGCTGGAGATGGAGAACTTCAAAGCTATGATGCGGCCATGACGAGTTGCAATAAGAAAGAATATGAGAAAGTAATATAGGACGAGATGAATTCTTTGTATGAAAATCAAACATATGAGTTGACTGAGCTGCCTCAATGGAGAATACCTCTGAAGGATAAGTGGGTCTATAAAATTATGCATGAGAAGAGCGACAAGGCCAGAATTGTGGTGAAAGGCTATAATCAAAAGAAATGAGTTGATTTTGAAGAAATTTTCTCTCCTGTTGTGAAAATGACTTTGGTCTGAACTGTGTTAGCCATGGCGGCATGAATGGATCTTGAAGTTGAATAAATGGATGTGAAGACAACATTCCTTCATGGTGACCTTGAAGAAGAAATATATATATATATAGAGCAACCTGAAGGGTTCTGAGCTCCAAGAAAAGAAGATCTGGTCTGCCGATTGAAGAAGAGTCTGTACGACTTAAAGCAAGCACCTCGCCAGTGGTACAAGAAATTTGAAATCTACATGATCGAGCACAAGTTCATAAAGATGGAGGCTGACCATTGTGTATTCTTTAAAAGGTATGAGGCTAGTGGCTTTCTATTTTTGCTTTTATATGTTGATGAAATTTTGATTATAGGGCAAGACAAGTCGATGATAGCCAAAGGACGAGATGCTGAAGATCTCGTACCAGTTTGCCATCGAAAATTTGATGTATGCTATAGTATGTACGAGACCCGACTTAGCGTAAGTTGTTTGAATGATGAATATATATCTTTCTAAACCCGACAAATAGCATTGAGAAGCCGTCAAGTGAATCTTCAAGTATCTCAGAGGAATGACAAGTTTATGCCTCCGCTTTGGAGAAGTTAAGGCCGAGCTACAAGGCTTTACGAATGCTGATTTAGGGGGAGATGCTGACTCAAGGAAGTCGTCAACTAGATATTTGATGACTTTTGCAGGAGGAGTTATTTTCTGGCAATCTAAACTACAAAAATGGGTGGCACTTTCGATGACAGAGGCCGAGTATGTAGCCGCTACTGAGGCTTGCAAGGAAATGTTGTGGGTGAAGAAGTTTCTTCTGGAACTCAATTATGATTAAAACAAATACGAGCTAAAGTGAGATAATCAAAGCGCAATTCATCTAGCGAAGAACTCGACTTATCACTCTTGCACTAAGCATATTGATGTGAGGTATCACTTAATCCAGGATGTGGTGGAGTATGGACAGTTCGAACTAGTCAAAGTGCATACCGACCTGAATTTGTCCGATATGATGACCATGTCGATATCAGTAAGTAAATCTGAAGATTGTTGCAAAGGTGTTGGGCTGCTAAACCCGATGTATTAAAGTCAGAATGGAGAGATTTATTGGTGTGTTTCCTTCTTTTAATGCTAGTGGTTGAGTATCACCTCATTTATGGGTGTATGGCTCAATGTCTTCCTAACCACCTCCATAAATGATGTCCACGTAATCATTTGAAGATTCTAGAAGAAGATGGAGGGTTTCATTTCACCCTTTATATACACAAGAAACCATTTGTAATAGTTTGTTCCTAGTTAAGACTTTTTTGAGAGTGAAATCCTCTGAAGAGAAGTTTGTGAGTGAGGCCTCTTTGGTGAAGAACTTGTAACCACCCTTATTGGTGAAGTTTGAGTGTACCTCTAGTGTGACTAAAGAAGTTTGATCTCCTTGTAATCCTACTATTACATAGTAGAAGATTTTCTAGACTATTGTCATATAAATTTTACTCCTTTGCCTTAGGGGAAATTTTCCATGTTGAAATTTGTTGTGTTTTCTCTCTGTCTCTCTCATTTCTGCATTTTTCTTATTTCTATGTTTTGGCCAATCTCAAAGTGCCGAGCTCCGAGCTCGATATATTGACCTAGGTTTTTGCTTCCGCGCTATTTGAGAAACCCATCCCAACATTAAGGACAAGCTTGACTAGTGTTTCCACGAATGAAAATTAGTCACCTTACAAGACATTTAACGCAAAAGGCTCCTTTGTGTAAAAAAAAAAAAAACCCAAAGACTTCTTGCTATATCTGTAATGAATGAGATGACCCAAGAAAGCAGAACATAGATATTCCAAGTAAAAACCTTCGAATGTTGTAGTACATGAAAATGTGACATTAATGATGCCTGTTCCACTTTATATAAATACAAGCTCCTTCCAAATGAGCACTAAAATTAGCTAGGTTCGAATAAACTTTTTCTATAGGAAATTTTCAAGGAAGACATCATCAATTTTACTTTGACTTTAACAACATATGAATGCTTTTCCTTACAGTCTGTTCTTACTTTCTTCCCCTAAGAAGAGTACTTCTTTTTGTCAAAATTCCTTGGTGAGTGTATCTATTGCAATAAGAT